>JAHWFO010017185.1:1040550-1053545 GCA_023313115.1 Rhysida immarginata
GTAAAGGTAGAAAGCGAACGTCTTCGTTACATTTCTTTAAATCAAAAAAAGCTGCATGTTGACAATTACATACATTGCAGGATGCTGTTACTAGCGATGCTAATGTGAACCCCAGAGATTTAGGTAAAATGGTAATTCTTCCATCGTCCTTCGTTAATAGCCTCCGCTACCTGCACGAATACACAGAAGATGCATTCGCCTATGTACGAACTTACGGCAGACCTCGGGGTCTAGGCTGAACTCATCGACAAGCTGTCGATCTCGACAAAATCTAACCGTCGATAAGTGGCATATTACACATTTATACACAAGTTTACACACGTATGGCTAGATGATATACATTGATATACACAAGTTTACAAACATTTACACATTTATCCATGTATACACATAAATACATACATAAGCAGATACCTGTAGACATAGTATATTATTATTTTTACAGTTCAAGTTTCGTAGCCCAAGAGAGTGCTTCATGTATGTAAATATTTTTAAACTTTAAGTTTTTGTTAATATTTTTAGAAAATGTGTATTCTTGAGCTTTGTGTATTTAGCCTGCAGGCCGGAAACGAAGGAAAAAAAGATTTTAATAAGAAATCTGTTGCTAAATTCTGAAATAACGATCGCCAAGTGCATAGTCAACTGCTCTTGAATTGTAGACAAGAATGTGCATAGTCGACTGCTCTTAAGGCAGTTGTCGATGGTCAAAGTCTACACTAGAAAATCGACGGTGTAGAGTCTGTACACTGTAGACTCTGTAGACAAGTAGACAAGTCTACACTGTAGACTCTGTAGACAAGTAGACAAGTCTACACTGTAGACTCTGTAGACAAGTCGTGTTCATGCTAGCTCGAATCGACAAATGCGTCATTAACGATGTGACCATCGACACTTGTCGACAGTCGACTGCTTGTCGATGAGCTCAGCCTAGACCCCCTGATCTATTTGTCACTTTAACCTGCAATCCCGCGTGGAAAGAAATACCTGAGGAGCTAATGCCTGGCCAAAAAAATACAGATAGACACGATTTAGTTGCCAGAGTTTTTAGATTAAAAGTTCAGAAATTTATTAATGTTATTACCAACGGCAAAATATTCGGAGAGGTACAGTGTTTCATGTATTCCATTGAGTGGCAAAAAAGAGGACTACTGCATGTGCACATTCTAATATGTTTGAAAGAGAAATTACGCCCCTTCCAAATAGTCGACTTAATAAGCGCCGAGATTCCGGATCCGATACAAGATAAAGAATTGTATGATATCATAGTCCGAAACATGGTTCACGAAATCCAGCATCGCCATGCATGAAAGAAGGAAAATGTAAAAAAAAAATTTCCTAAACAGCTCCTAAAAGAAACAGTGCACAATGACAATGGCTACCCATTATACAGACGCAGAGCACCCAAAGATGATGGTAGGAAAGTTACTATTAAGACTCGCACTGGAGCGTTCGAGACCTTAGACAACAGCTGGGTTGTCCCGTATTCGGCCATTTTTTGTAAAATGTTTAATGCTCATATTAATGAAGAAACCTGCACCTCTGTATGCAAGTATATAAATAAAGGAAGTGATCACGCGATATTTAACCTCAGGAATGAAGGCATGGCACATCCCATTAATGAAGTACAAAACTTTCAAGCAGGGCAGCAACGAGGCAGCGTGGCGGCTCCTTGGTTTCCCCTTACACGAGAGACATCCAACTGTTAGTCACCTTGCCGTCCACTTGGAAAACGGATAGCGCGTATATTTCAACGAGAGCAACTTCCAAGAAAGAATTTCATTACCGCCTAAAACAACATTAACGGCATTCTTTCAGCTTTGTCAGACCGACTCTTTTGCAAAAACGTTGTTATATGCCGAAGTCCCCCGCTATTTCACTTGGAACATGTTAGGAAAGGAGTGGAAACGCCTCGTTCAAGGTACGCCTGTTGAAAGGTGGCCCAGAGTAAAATCATCAGATGCCCTTGGTCGTGTCTACACCGTCCATGTTACTAATTTTGAATGTTTCTGTTTACGCTTGCTGCTGCACCATATTCGAGATCCGACAAGCTTTAGAGACCTTAAAATTGTCAATGGCCGGGAATGCGCAACGTACAGAGAGGCATGGGAAGCTCTGCATCTGTTAGAGAATGATAATCACTGGGACGAAACCATGGAGGAAGCCGTGCAGTGTCAATCACCAGCCAACATCAGAGACCTTTATGCAACTCTGATATCATCTTGCGGACTTTCCAATCCCCAAGAATTGTGGGCCAAATATAAAGATTACATGGCGGAAGATATTTTGCGAAGGTTACAGCAGACACACGCGGACATGACATTCGATGAACATATTTATAACGAATCCCTCGCAAAAATTGAAGACAAAGTAATGGCAATGGTGGGTAAAAGGTTAATCGACTTTGGAATGATTAGCTCTCGACGAACAAACGCAAATGATTTAGGTGATGAAATAATAGGGGAATTAAACTATAGTGTCCCAGCTTTGCAGCAGCAAGTGGCCGAATTGGTACCTCGCTTAATACCAGAACAAAGACGAGTCTTTGACCAAGTGTTACGGCAAGTAGAATCTGGGAAAGGTGCAGTTTTTTTTCTAGATGCCCCTGGAGGAACTGGAAAAACATTTTTGTTAAATTTATTGTTGGCGCAAGTAAGAAAAGATAAAAACATTGCTGTAGCCGTAGCTTCCTCCGGGATAGCCGCCACGTTGCTGAATGGAGGCCGTACGGCGCATTCAGTTCTAAAATTACCATTAAATCTCGCTCACGAAGAATCACCCATCTGCAATTTTAGTAAAAATAGCGCACGGGGTATGATGCTGCGACAATGCAAGCTATTAGTATGGGATGAAAGTAGTATGTCGCACAAAAAAGCTATAGAAGCTCTAAATCGAACGGTCCAGGATTTGCGCAACAATATAGACATTATGGGAGGAATGGTTGTTTTGCTGGCTGGTGACTTCCGCCAAACTCTACCAGTTATTCAAAAGGGCACACCTGCAGACGAAATTAAAGCCTGTCTCAAAACGTCAACTTTATGGGGAAGCGTAACTGTATGGCCAACTGTATGTTGCATGTTCGCGTGTGTCCAATGCCCAGAATCTCTACATTTTGTCAACGAATGGAAAAACATACAACATTGTTTACAATAGCGTCTTTAAATAGTACTGTGTTTTGTGTCCTGATCAGTGTATGCCATCTGTCCCGACTTCTTGGTTTTCCCTTACATGACAGACATTATGATTGATACCTTTATTTCCCATTTGGCCACGCGGGCAAAGCCGCGGGTAACAGCTAGTAATTAAATAAAAGGAAGAAAGTTAAATAAATAAAAATAAAAACAGTAAAAAATTACTACATGTAAAGAAAAAATAATAAAAAAGAGAATAAAAATAGAAAAATAAATAAATAAATATATAAATAAATAAATAAATAAAGGGGTGGAAAGGGAAGAAAGTTTAACAAACAAAAAATAACAAGAAATTAAGCCTCCCGAGGAAGGTATAGGAAAGTAGCGGAAGTTCGAAGTTCATCAATTTTTACCCTTTCATCTGCACTTTTTAACCACCCAGTTTGTTTTTTTTTATCAAAATATTTTCTTCGAACTTAGTATTTAGAACATATAAAAGAACCCCGTATTCTTTCCTTTCTTATCATTTTCGATCGAAAGATATAGCACACGCTATATATTGCCATAGTTCTAAAGACCAAGTGACCGCCACCCCCACAATTCCGGCCCCGCTGGGACAATTTGGCCCAAACTTCATAGCAATGTAGATTTTACCTAGAGGAATATGCATATCGAATTTCACATATAGATCACTTGGTCCTATCATATCTAAATACCATATAGATCACTTGGTCCCTCTAACTTCCACCCCCGTAATTCCGACCCCATTAGGCCAATCAAAACCAAACTAAATAGTGAAGGTACTCATGCCAATAGTAAGCTACATTTCGAATTTCAACCTTCTACCTCAAAAAATGAAGGGGACGGACGAACGGACAGACGGACATTGTGAAACCAATAATAGCTCGATTCTTTCGGTACTTAATAACGAATCAACCCCTGTATTTTTATTTATTTATTATTATTCGAACATATACCTCATGATGTCGACATATACCTGGAGAAGCTCTGGCAAGTGTTGCAAGAGTATGGAGTGGATGGGCAATTACTGGTTGCTATTATGTTTCTGTACGAAAGCTCGGAGATGTGTGTCCGGATAAATGGCATTAAGTCAAGACCATTCACCGTGGGTGTTGGACTCCGCCAAGGATGCGTACTGTCGCCCCTCTTTTTCATTCTCTTTATGGACTGGATAGACAGCCGAGGCGATGACCAATCTTGTGTGGACGACTGTTTAGTGGAGAGGTTGCTCTTTGAAGACGACATTGTCCTTCTTGGGTCTTCTCGCACCAACCTTCAGCATGCACTAGATCGGTTTGCAGCCAAGTGTAAAGAAGCTGGGATGGCTAAGACTAAAGTTCTGGTCCTTTCAAGACAAACTGCTCAATGCGCTCTCCATGTTAGGGGAGCTCTATTGAGACAGGTGGAGAATTTCAAGTATCTCGGAACTGAATTCACGAGTGATGGGCGGCAGGATAGAGAATTATATATAATTATAGATGCTCGGATCGGTGCAGCAAGCTGCGTCAGACGCAAACTGTGGCGATCCGTGGTAACGAAACGTGAGCTGGGAAACAAAGCCAAGCTCTCTTTTGCAAATCTGTCTTTGTCCCAATTCTTATCTATGGTCATGAGTCTTGGGTAATGACCGAAAGAGTGCGATCGTGGGTACAAGAAGCCGAAATGAAATTCCTGAGAGGTGTGGTAGGTATTACCCTAATACATATAATTTACAGCAGCACAATAAGGGGATCTTTAGGTGTTGAGCTGCTACTTCTCCGCATTGAGAAATCTCAGTTGCGTTGGCAAGGCCACTTGATAAGGATGCCGTAAACTGGTCTTCCTAGGCAGTTGCTATTTTCCAAGCCGGTGGGTAAGAAACCAAGGGTTCGGCCTAGAACCAGGTGGCTGCACAACATGGAGAATCTAGGTTCGAGTCGCTTGGGTATTGCCATTGAGGACATTGCGCCTGATGGCGGAAGATCGCGAGCGTGGGAGATCCTCCATAAGGGAAAACATGAGGAAGGAGAACTGAATGCAATAAGGCCGGTATGCCAAGGCAAGCGACCGATGAAGGAGAATGTGAGAAATGGCGGTATTAGAGCAGGCAAAGCAGGAAGGCAAATGCTGCTGCCCCCGCGACTCTAACGGATAAGCGAGTTTGAAACTAATTAATTAAGTAAGTAAATTGACCGACGTACATTTGGGTCTAACACAAGAATATAGATGTTTGCAAGGGTGGTTATTTTAACCGGAAGGGTAAGTTTAGGAGGAGAGAAGTGGTTACGCAACTGTGGCTAGTGATGGATACAAATAACTTTAAATTATACAACGTTTTGAATTTACAAATATTTTGATAAGAACCACTGGTAATTCAACGATTATTAGACTTTATGATTATTGTAAAAATTTCGATAAAAACAGTCAATGGGATATTCTCATAGAGTCACTCTAGGTCAGGTTGAGCTGGTCAGGTTGGCTGAGATTTCTAACATATTTGAATTGCAGTGAAGCACACCAGTGAAGCAGTGGGAAGGGTCATTAAGTGATTGACCTTGAGTGACTCTTTCTCGCCCATTTTCTCAAAATCTTTCAAGGGGAAAGGTGTGATTAAAAATTGTTTTTAGACTAATGTGGTGTTGCTCTACAGGGTAGCAATTGGAAATTTTTCTATCTTTAATAGTTTTCGAGTTAGCAAATGGATAACCTTAAATTTGGGGGTCAAAGTCAAATTTGAATGCAGCAAGGAATTCCACACACCCCCTATTACTTAAAACCACACTCTTCAGATCTCGCCTACCTAGCAGGTTTGAGATATCTGCCACGTTACCAGACTTTTTGGACACCCTGTGTAGTGAGACAGATTTTAACAGCAACAGACGACAATTCTAAACAAACAGACGACAACCGAATGCTGTTCTTAACCAATTCTAAACACAATTCTAAACAAACTTCGTTTTTAAAAATAGATTATTAAAATGAACTGATTGCCTTTCAGTAAAAAAGTCTGTATAATAATTAATAACTATTTCCTTAATTTATTATTCGATAATATTCGTAAATTTTCCGAGGCTGGCGTCAAGTGAAACGAGAGGAAGACTGTCGAGTGATACGTTGCGTTGGTGAGCGGGTATGTATCGCGGTGTTTTATAATTTTAAGTAAAAATAGTATTTATGGATGCTTACCCCATCTTATAAATTATTTCGAGACGAATAATTGTATAGCAAAATTAAGGCTTTGTGCTTAATAATAGTGCTCTAAATGCAATTCTTTGACGACTCTCGTTAACCATTTTGTTTCCCCTTTTACCACCTTATTTTTTGAATTTTTCACTTCCGAAGCGCTACCGCCGCCGCGCAACGCGATCGCTTCCAAGGTATGCTTGCGCGCAAACAAAGTTCTCTCGTACACCTTTGTGTGCTTCCCTTGTAAGTTTAAGGAGACGGGGAGTGCGACAGTGCGACCACCCGTCAGTGAAGAGATTGTTCAGATTGTGCAGGAAGCATTTTAATAAAGCCTTCCCAAGTCTACACGTCAAGGATAGAGTGTTATTTTGATCTGGGCACATTGAAAAGAACGATTACTGAAGCTATTGCTGGTGTTACGTAAAAAATTGCAAAACCCTGGCACGAAATTTAATATCACTTAGACATTCTGTGGGCGACAAAAGGTGCACATGTAAAAGTGTATTGATATTGTAAAGAAAAATCTCCATGAGTTAGCTTTTCTCTTGCGACCAACCATATCGTTGTAATTATAATAAAATTTTGTAATGTTGGAAAGACACTTTTGGCCACCCTGTATTTATTACTCATTCTACATGTTGTATGGATTTTCGTAATAATTGATTATCCATGAGATGGTAATTCATACTTACTTGTTTGATGTAACCATAAAGAAATAACGTTAAAAACTGTTAAATTTTTTGCACTATCATTTTGAATGCTATGCCGTCGTTCACATAAATTCGTTATTTGTCTTTAGAATAATTTAAGATAATGATTTTATACAGCGTGTTTGCTAAACATACAGCAAAACTTCCAGGGGTGATTGTTTGGGTCATTTTAAGAATCTTTTGTCCGTTGATGAGTTTCGGAATGCCGTTTTGTTTCGAAGATACAAGGCGATAAAATTTTTTTCGACAAAAACAATATTTTATTACCTAATATTACATGTAAAGCTTCTTAATCTACAATAACTGCTGAAAATGACTACCGCCAGCATGATTACAATCTTCTCATTGACTGCCGAACTCTTTCAAAAACACCAGGGTTCCTTCTTATTGCATTGCACCTATCAACTGTCCGATTTCTCAATCATCTATTTTTTCCACTGGAATAGTGTAAACTAACGACTTCAGATGACACCATAGAAAATATCCCAAGGGATTTAAGTCTGGGGATAGAGCAGGCCATAAGTGAGAGTCACCTCGAACAATCCAGCGGCATTGGTATGTTGCATTTAAAAACTCACGAGCATCAACACTAAAATGCGATGGTATACATCGTGCATAAACCACGTTACATTTTCCGTTGCCAGTGGTATATCCTCTAAAAAGATAAGTAGTAAGTGTTCCAAAAAATTTCGATACACCTCACCGAAACTGGTAGAAAAACCGGGTCAATTAGCGAGTCACCCATAATTCCATCCCAAACTGATGAAAACTGAGGTTGAAAACTGTCTTCACGTACTTCACATTTTCAATATCTGCACTAATTGGTGTGAGTGCAAAAAGCCAGCTGATTTTATTAATCAGAATGTTGTTAAATAATATCAATATTGTTTTATCGAAAAACCTTTATCGCCTTGTATCTTCGAAACAAAGCGGCATACCGAAAATCATCAAAGGCAACAAGAATCTTATAATAGCCCAAAGAATCACCCCTTGAATTTTTGCCGTAAGTTTAGTAAACACCCTGTATAATGATAAAATGTATTTCAATGACTCTGCAATGAACTATAGCGAAATCCATATCTGAAGCATTATATCATTAACAATTTATTACAACTCGACAGGTCGTAAATATGAAGTATTACATCGGCAAAAAACGTCATTTTTCATTTCATCAGTTTTTATAATAAAATTTGTGGCTTCAGAAATAAAATATAGCAGCTAGAAACTGTTCTGTACTTTTAAAATTCTATTTTCGTTGAATAGGATGGCAGGACTCTTTCTGTCTTGTTTTCCCCCCCGATAAAATTGACCTGGAAATGCTGAAGGAACGTGATGAGTTAGAGCGCGATCGATGAAGCCGACGATCATTTCAATGGTCTGATAAAAAAGCGCAAAACGTCGTCGAAGATTACACGGGGAGGGAATAAAAAAGCAAGAAAATCTAGACATGAAGGAATGTAATCTTTGGAGTGCTTTCGTATATTCTTGCTTGAAATTTTTCGAAGAGCTCCAATATTAAAAATAAGGGATAAAAAAAAATGATAAAGGGGAAAAAAAACGACGGTTCTTATTTCCGCACACCTCTCAACACAGAATCTCACTCTCCTTCTCCGAGGTCCTCTGGAAGTTCACCTTTCGCGGGGATCATTATCAGAGGATGCGAACGCATTCGCCTTCAGATAATCACATTATAAGACATTCATTTAAAGCATATACATAAATATAAAACATCGCTTTATTTATCTTTTACAAGCGTCTTTCATTAGTTGCACAAACTTTTCATTAAAAGCTGAAGTATAAATGTTTGAAAACACTATAGTAATGATACCAAGAAAAGGCAGTTTTCGAGAGAAAACTTGAAGGAAACAGGTTATCTTTCATTTACGAAATTCGACTGGTTATCCGTTTGCTTATCTTTATTCTATTTTTTTCCGTTAAAGGCCGTTCTAATCTTGGAACCGTTGGTTGAAATTTTACTGGATGAGCCCCCCCCCCCCAGTTCTTTTTACATATGTGGAAAATATATCAAGTAGAGGAGTACTAGAGAATGCGTGATTTTAAGAGTTTGAATAAACGATGAAACTGTATCAAGAAAAGAATGACAGTGTGAAATAAAGATGTATATAAAGATTGTGAAGCTGAAGCAATGAACTGATTGTGAAGCAAAGGATTGTTTGAAGTGTGATGATATAGCCCCAAAATCTATCCTTTCAGGAAGATTATAGCATGATACATAAAGGGTACGGAACAAAAGTTTAGAGACGCATAAAGTCTTACATCCTTCTTAAAAACTAGTGCATATTTTATCGCTGGTTTGTGTTATATAGGGTAAAGATAAAGTTTTTACCTGATAAAGAAAATTAACAAAAGATAGATACATACGTTTTTTTTGTATTATGATTTTCATCTCCAAAATGTTTTTCTTCACATCCTTAGTACACTTCAACATGTGCACCTTTCGTAGCTTTGAGAAGATCTAGACGATATTCGATTTCTTGTCACGTATTCGCCAGCATGCCTTCTGTTACTATAAATATCGCATCCGTAATTCTTGCCTTTAATCTGTTCACCTCCGGGTAGCAAACACTTTATCCTTAAAATATCCCCACAGGAAAAAGTCTAAGGGTGTTATGTCCGGAGAACGTGGGGGCCATGCTATAGGACCAAGTCTTCCAAACCATCGGTTGAAAAACGTTAAATCGAGGAATTTACGAACTGATAATGCCCAATGTGGCGGGACATCGTCCTGTTGATGAATTACCCATGGTTGGTACTCAGAACACATTGAGTTTTCTCGTTCATAGACGCCATTTTCAATATGATCGATGATAGCGCCACCTACATCGCTTCGCCTCCTAACGTGCCAACATTTTAAAAACTTTTTGAGATGGAGATAATAATACAAAAAAGCATATGTTTCTATCTGACATAGTTTTCTTAATATTAATTTAATTATCATGTAAAGACTTTATGTTTACCCTGTACCATTCCTCGATAGTGATTAGAAAATCTGTAGAAACATTTTGGCCAAAAAGCCGTTTAATATTTAAGAAAAGTCTGAAGTAGGAAAGAACAAAAGTTCAGAGACATCCTAAAAACGGTAGATACCCATTAATAAAGAATAGGGGTAATCAAATATTTCCCATATGTAAATAAGAACAATTTTGTATATTCGTCGCATAATTATCTGCATTTTCGTTTCTTCTGACACGATGAGTCGCACTTCACAACGCTAGAGTGATGAAGTGACAAAAAATGAACGATAAAAAGCAAAGAACATTCATTGCAACAAATTGCAAACCAGATTGGAAGAAGCAAGTCTGCAGTTGGCAAAATACTTCAAAAAAGGTCGAATTACACATGAAAAATACCCCGACCTGGACGACCCCGAGGAACTACTAAGCGATTTAATCGATGTGATGCACATTTTGGTTCTACTCAAGTTTTGTTAGCATCTCAATTTAAAGCAAGCACAGAAACGACAGTATCCACACGGACCATCCGAAGAAGAATTGCTGAAAGTCTTCACTTTCGTTACGTGAAAATGTGCAAGAAGCAGCCGCTTTCAGCCACTCACAGAATTACCTACTTGGAATTTGCATACTCAGTCATTGATTTTGGCCGAAACTGGAAAAAAATTATTTTCACTGACAAGAAAACGTTAAAGTTGACGGCCCTGATGGTTGGGGGCAATACTGGTACGCTATAAGGAAGGAACCACGTGCATTTTACAGCAAGCAACAAGGTGGTGGATTGGTTAAGGTCCGGGCTGGGTTCTCAGCGCTTGGTTTGACGAAAATTGCCTTCATGCAGGATCGTCAGCCGTCAATAAATTACCAGTAGATGCTAGAAGCAAGCTTGTTTCCAACAGCTAAGCAAATTGCTGGAAATGAGAGGCTGCTGCATAGGATAATGCCGCTATCTATATGTGCAGTTAACCAGAGAGTGGTTAGAAGCACAGAATATCACTTGTTTTTGGTGGCACTCTAGGAGCTCTGACTTAAATCCCACGGAAAACATGGAGAAATCCTTTCCCGTGCTGTGTATTTTCATGACAGGCAGTATGACAGCGTAGAAAATCTCGAAAATGAACTCAGGATTGTGGGACAATATTCAGCCCTGAATTAATTTGGAGCTCACCTCATCCATGCCAAATCGAATTTGCGAGGTTATTAAGAACCAAGGAGGTGCCATATAAATCCAGTTTTGAAAAATTCACATTATGTTTTGATTATTCTATAATGTCTCTAAACATTTGTCCATTTGTGTGTACCAAATAAATTTTGTCTACTTGTCCTTACACATTAAATAATTTTTTCCTCAAAATGTGTGCGTAGATTCTTAAATTACTGTCAAAAATATTATGAGAACAAACACTATTTTTTAAAGAGATTTAAAAATTCATACGTCCCTAAACTTTTGTCCCGTACCATATTGTTGTCGTATGAAGTAGTGCAAAGCATAGGCGATATCCTCTTTCTAGAAAATATAGCCTATTTGTCTAGTTGAATGTTTTGTCGTATTTTATCGTTTTTCTTATACGTATATAATAGTTCGGTCTTAAAAAGAGATATAATTATTAAATATAAAAGATCAATATTAATTTAATTGCCTGACATAAACAGACGATAAGCAATTGTTAGCATTTTATTCTGTTTGAAAAATTATTTATGGCCTCTGTTTATGAAGTAACCGTGATTTCTTTGAAATATATTTTTAAACCTCATCTTTCACTAGGCGCTGAATATCTTCTTGCAATTGTAGAGTGTCTCTTTTCACGGTTTTCCAATACGCAGTAGCTCTGGAAAAAACATAAAATTTATATTTATTGCCATCGACTGTATAACTAAGTCGTTTCCTCGATTATTGCTTTTGCACGGTTGTAGCTATCGCTGTGTGTGTCCAAGCGGTTGAGACATTAGCGTGTCGCGGAATCCAATCCCACAGGGGAAGGTGCCTTTCTTGAATTTCATCGATACATAAAAATTTATACAAAAATTACAACCGATAAAGTTTTTTTGAAAGAAAAGGTCCCAATTGCCGTAATAAACCTCTTTTTCTATCGAATAGTAACCAACCAACGCTAAGCTTCGTATTGAAGAGCAAGCACATGTGTGCTGCACTCGAGCGATTTTATTGATAACAACAGATACCAATATCTATTATATTAACTCGAATGGTAGTCTGGAAGTAATGAATAAATACATCAATATCTTGTCTATAGCTTTACATAGATCAGATATTCGTGCTGACTGGTTTCACATATACTGTACTTCAGTTTTCTAAGTGGCTTTTCTAAGAGATAAAGAGACTCAACAGAAGAACTCTATATATTTATCAGATTTAGGGCCATTTCACTGGTAGTTTTCTCATTGAATTTTAATAATAGACTGACATCGTTATGATTAAGTTTTCTTGATGCAACAATGATTGTCGAATTCTTACTCTAGCGGCTAAATTACTCTAATGTGGTCCGTGTTGCGTAGTTAATTAACGAGATAAAGGCTCTATGATGCAACAAACGTTTTAATACATAAAACGTATTATATATTAAAACGTCTTGTATATTAAAGCATTTGTTGCATCATAGAACCTTTTTCTCGTTAAATTACTATAATCTGTCCAACACAAATTGGATTGGGTTATGTCCAGTCAAACTTCCGAATTCAATGGTTATACTTTATTGTTTCAATGGAATTAACGAAATTTTCAATTGGACACGTCCAGTACAATCTTCATTGGGCAAGCGATATCATTCGTAGATATTTTCTCGAGTTGCTGTTGTAAAGGGCAAATGACACTAATCGGAAGTTGATTTCATATAGTTTTGAATATTTTCCTGATACTAAATATCAATTTTCTTTTTTTTAATTTTACTTTCATTTTTAAAGAAATCATAATTTAAAGACCACTTCCGGTAATATAAATTCATTTTGAATTTTGTCAAAAACTCCCGCAAGAGCGTTGCTTA
>JAHWFO010017185.1:1054778-1067718 GCA_023313115.1 Rhysida immarginata
TCTTGGATTTTAATAATCAGCAATTTTTCGTTTTCTGGCATCTATTCACTCTGTAATGTAACCTTCATTGTTTCCAACAAACGAAAATATACTGATTGTTAAAATACAAGATGGCAACAATGAAGGTTACATTGTTGCTTGGACTAAGATGATCATGTGACTTTTCTGTGTCGGGGCCTATCCAACACCTACAAAAGGCCTGTGGACAAAAGGTGTATACATTGTTACGTCATCAAGAGGGCAAATTTAGGGCTTATTAATGGTAGAAATCACGGTCTATAGATATTCATGGTCATCGAGCTCCATTGTTAAAATGAAGCTAAAGTTTCTAGCTCCCGGTAGGGCGGGAACTCTATTGAAAAGTGGCGCTGTATGTACAATCGGCTCAAAAACGCCTGCAGCGCCGCCCTATCGACAAACAGAAACTTTACTTTCATTTTCAATTTCAATGAAAAACCTCTATCGCAGGTCACGATCGGCCCTGGTGCGATCTATGCGGCACCTGGCGCGATCTGTTTTCCTTAGCTTCTCGATACAATGGAAAATGGCCGAAGCTCGATGACCATGAATATCTATAGACCGTGAGAGAAATACGATTAACAATAGCCACTTGATGATGATGTAACAATGTATACACCTTTTGTCCGCAGCCCTTCTCTCTAGGAGATGTTGGCCTGTCTCTTTCGTTGGCTACAAGCCAAACCGAGGCCGACGAGATTTACATACCGTGGCGCGATTCACAGGCACAGGTCAACCCCTCGTAAAAAGAAAGCCTCCGCACTGAAGCCTCTACAGTAGTTTGTCAAATTTTCTGAAAATGACATTGCATGGGGTTTAAAAACCTGCAGGTTATAAACAAAAAACTTAGGAAAAATTTCGATTTTTTTAAAAAAAAACGTTTATATCTCCTTGAATATACGTGCTATTCTTATTTGGGCGTCTTACATTGTTAAATCATCATCATATTTTGTCCTGTAACCGACGAGAAAGATAGACCTGGCAACACCTCCTAGACAGAGGCCTGATAACGAAAACCTTATACATTGTTACGCCATCATTAGTCGACCATATTTAGGGCTTCTTATTGGTAGAAATAGGATTAACAATGGTCGACTAAAGATGATGTAACAATGTATGACGTTTCCGTTATCAGGCCTAATGCCTAGGTGGTGTTGGGCCTGGGCCAACACCTCCTACAGAGAAGGCCCGCGGACAAAAGGTGTATACATTGTTACATCATCATCAAGCGACCAAATTTAGGTCTTATTATTGGTAGAAATACGTTAACAATAGCCGCTTGTATTGTTGCTTAGACTACTGTGATCAGATGAGTTTTGAGTGCCCAGGCAACACCACCTCTACTCAAAAATTGAGCGCAAAAATTTCATACATTGTTACATCATCCTAACTAGTCAAAATTTAGGACATATTATTGATAGAAATGCGATTAAAGACGACTACTTATGACGTTTTAACAATGTATGACGTTTCAGTGCGAGGCTTTCTTTATAGGAGGCGTTGCACAGGCTCGACGAGATTTACAGGGCCTATAAATTTCGTCGGCTTCGGTTTGGCTCGAGGCCACTGAGAAACAGAACAGGGTACTCAAAAGTCACTTGATCATGGGGGTCCGAGCAACAATCCATCCTTCATTGTGTCCAACAGAGGAAAAAAAACTGATTGTTAAAATCCAAGATGGAGACAATGAAGATTACATTGTTACTCGGACTTGTATGGTCAGGTGACTTTTCCGCGCCGGGGCCTGTCTTTCTCGTTAGCCTCGGGTTTGGCCAAGATGACGTCACGCAGCTAACGTTTTTTTTCCGCTTATTTTTTGCATTTTTCTTAATAAGATAAGAGGGAAAAAGGTTATTTTTCAAAAATACGCTTTTATTATGTTATATTATTTTTGCAACAATAAACAACGGATACATTTAACCCTCGTCATAACGAATTGTTTCTTGTGGCAATTGGACAATTTGTAGTAATGAATTAGTACCATTAGAACACGAACCAGTGAACCGATTTGAAAAAAAATTTTTTAACATACATTGTCATCGGTCCTGCGTATGGGTATCAAATTTCAGCTCTCTACCTTTTCGGGAAGTAGGTGAAATTCGACTTCCAAGATTTGTTTACATAGTTACATACATGTAGTTACAAGTGAAGCTAATAAAAGCGTATTAAAAAATTTATAACTTTTCCAAAAAACTTGTTTTCTTTTTTTATGCTAAATTCTTTCTGATTATTCATTGTCTCGATAGCAAAATTTTGGTCTAATTTGCCCTTTAATGAAATGCATTTTCCATTGATGCCTATATAAGCAGCAATATTTAGCACGCCTCTTAGCGGTGAAAGCCATTTTATATATGAGCAAATGGATAACAACTGAATCTTTGAATATAAAGGGTGATTCAGAACTTATGTTACTGAAGAATATGGTAGATAGAGGGTACTAAAACAAACATTTTTTACGGCGCTACAATTGTTCCAGTGTTTTGACTGTTTGCCGTTTCTGTTGTTTTTAGTTCATTGAAAGCTGAGTCATCAGAGAGTTAACATTGAAAAATGAAGCATTACAGCCTGAGTGAGCTAACCGACATGCATTTGGTGTATGGTGCGAACATTTGTGACAGATGGTAGGTTATCAAGGTCCCGTCCCATGGCTAGATCTTAATCCGCTAGACTTCTTCTTGTGGGGGACATCTGAAGACACACCTGAAGGTCATGTCGATGTTCTTCTTCGGTGATGCCACTGTTGTATACAAGAAAGGGGACGTCAGTTCGAAGCACTTCTGTAATGCACACGTCGTCAAACGTCATTGTTTGTTGTTTTTCAGTGAAACTTCAGTCATCAAGGAGTCAAGCCACTGGCCCTTGCATGACTGGTTGTTGCAACTAAAGCAAATGTGGCGCCATATTGGTGCGAGATACATTGCTTTTAAAAAATGTTTGTTTTAGTACACTCTATCTACCATGTTCTTCTGTAATATAAGTTCTGAATCACCCTATATATGATCAAAACTATTAGCGAAGAACTTGGTGGCGTGCAAAAATGGCCGGCGGGTTACAGGTTGTGCATCACTGCTCTATAAAGTGATTTGCAGAATGATCTTTTCCCCTTTACAGTTTACTTGAAATGAACATTGGAAACTTGCTCCATTTTTTTGAAAAGCCCTGAATATTGGCGGAGACTTTTTGAACTCATGCGTATCTATCCATCCATCTACTTGCAAATGGCATGAGAGGATTTTGCAATTGTCAAGAAAGTATATTGTTAATTCAGGTTATAAAAAGTCAAACCAAGGAAGAGGAGAAGAAAGCGAAGCTCCGAGTCTTTTTACAGTGCTGCCATCGGAACTAATCGTTATGACGTCACTTAATAAATGTAAATATTTCGTCATTTTTTATAGCGACCAGTCACCCACAATTCTTTGCCTGACTGGCTTAGGGATGTTTTCGTGCAAGTCACTTTCTGTCTGTTTTTCCTAGTCCATGTCGGCATTACCTAATCATGACACATTAAAAACGTCAAGAATTTAAAGTAAGAAAAGCAAATCTAATCACAGAAGGCCGTATTCGGCATGTTGCGTTTCACAATGTGGAAGTAAATCAACATATTCGAATAATATATCCTCCTTTAAGATATCGCTTAATTCCCAACGCTAAGCAGCCAACAGTTTTTGATGCCAGCGGCCAGATGGCGTCTGCCTTCAAAAATTAAATGCATTAAATCAAAAGGAGTGTGGCTTCCTTTTCTTCTTCTTCTATGGGTCAACAATTCAGAATGATATTCTTTTTAGTGAAGAAATACTATATCTAATTATTAAAAAATAATAAATCTAAACTAAATAAAAATTTTAACATTTCATTATTTGTAAAGCTCTCTTTAATTAAAACTATTTTAGTGATGTTTTTATTAATATTTAAACTAATAAGTTTTAAGTAAGATAAAAAAAAGTAACTACCAATGCAGTGTCAAAGATAAGCTCATTTTTAACTTTTATTTTATTCGTTTTTAAGAAAGGTAAGAAGAGTTTCGTTAAACGACGAAAAAAATGAATGGACTTGTCGAATAATGAACACACAAACACAGTAAGTTGACAAATGAGAGAAATTAGTTATTATCCTTGATTGACCCATTTCTTTCTGTTATCACCAATTCAGTAATGATTTTCACTTGTATTATCTATGAAGGCTTCCGACGTTGATTATCTCGTCGCTACTGCCTCTTAACTGAAATTAAAGTAATTACTTTTCCGAGACTTCATCTTTCTTCCTAGTTTCGTAGATTAAAAAAAAAGGATACCAGGAAAGTTAATTAATGACAAGGGCGAGTGCAACCCTCAATTTCCTGGAAAAATGATGATCATCGCTAAACATTACAACGAATTAAAAACACGTAATCTCGAGTATTTTATGCAGGAAAACCCTTTTCGTAATTGTCATTGACTATGTAAACTATTATGAAGAGATGAGCTCTTCTGTCAATGAACTTACGTCTTGTTAATAAGAGCTATTAATAGACGCCCGTCTGAATATCGGTATCAACGTTTTAGAGTAGGTCGTCACTTCCACTCGAACAAGCAGTAGCCATGGTGATAAGCGCAACATTTCCCTCTTCAGGGAGAGTTGGGTGTGGAGTTTTAATTTATTCAAGTGCAACCGCAATGTAGATATAATTAAGAAGGCAGAAGAAAATTTTGATCATTATTGGGCGATGAGGGTTTTCCTGCAGAAATATTGATGATGCAGGAGGAACTTTTGGCGTCTGTTTTGCCTCAATTTTCTGTAAAAAAAAATACAGCATCTAGCTCAATGTATGTTATTCCGAATATACTTGGATAAAATTTATTTCCGAAAAATTTTTTTAACAAATATTTATTACTTGCAAAACTAATTTCTCTGTTAAAAAGTAAGTTTCGTCGATTGCTTTAAGATTTTTATTATCATAATACATAAAGCGCATTTCCCCGCCCCCTCCCATATCATTGAGAAGATTTAAGGTCATTGTTATAATATTTATTGACTAAATTTTTAAATAAGAAAGATTTTAATTCAAGATTTTTAATAAGAGTACATATGTAATGGAAGCTGATTTTCGCATCTTCACAAATTCAAGTTAAAGAAAAGGCATTCCCGAGTTCTGAAGATTCCATTTACATTCTTTTGCTGTTCTAATTTGAAGGTGTATTTTTGTAAATCATTTCCTTTAATTATTTTACAGATAGATTTCATAAATTCTGTGCATTTATTTATTATTTACTACCATATATGTAAAAGTTGCATAAAAGGACAATTGAAGGGTTTGTGATATCTTAATAAGTGACTTCAGAAGTTTCCTATGATGTTTACATTGACCGAAGTTTAATATTGAAATTGATTTGAAATTGAATGAAAGATGGTTTTATTGCTTCAGATATAGACAAATAACCCGGTCTTCCTTAAAATGTATTTTTTCACTTTTTATTTTAATCTTGACTGCATTTTTTTTACTTCGTATTTTCGGATAGAAGTCAGCTATAACAAAATTTTATCTTTTTTGAAAACTCTTATTTATTTGAAACTCTTATTTGAAAAGTCTTTATCGAGAATAATAGAATAAATGAATTATCTTAAAATTGATACATTAATTTTACAAGCTTTGACAATTATAGACAAGTTAATTTTTTACAAACACAAGATGCGGCTTGTTTGAACTTCCTGTTCTGCATATTTACAATCTGTTCAGATACGATCATATCGATAATTGTTATTTGATGCACTTGCTTCTAATTTTATTTCCTGCAGCGGAGCCCACATTGTCTACTTCTGTAGCATGAAAAGGAAAGAAAAATCCGAAAGATTTAATTAAAGTAACCACGATGACATTTTCTATTTTTATCGTAATTACTTTGAACTACACATTCGAAAGGGCGGATTAAATGCGGGATGGTAAATGAACTCGATGCTCTCGTGCAATATGTAGGACGACGAGATAATAATGTCGGCAAAAGCAAAAATATTTATTGTCTATTGGCGAATGCATAGTAATAACATGTCATTTTTGCCTTCTTTCTGCACGGTTTGAAATATTCATTTACCTGGTTATTTGCTTCCACTCAATTACTTCCTGCAGATGAATATTACGAGACCAAGAGAATAATTAAACTTCGAAAATTATGTTCAAAACTGAACGCAAAATGAAATCGACAAGAATTTTATCTCCTCCCTTATACTTAACTAGCAGAGGACCCGGCGTTGCCCGGGATAATTACGCTTGTAGGTAAACAAAACAACCTCAAAAAGCTAAACTACACCTCCAAATTGGTTAAATAATAACTCAATCACTACAATATAGAGCGAAGGGACTATCCATTCTAAGAAAAATCCGAAAGACAGGAATTTACCTCTTCACCTGGAATGAAAAAATCCATTAGAACTAGGTGATATACCGGGACTTGATTTACCGAAAAAAAAATTTTTAAAGGCTCACAATGGATGGACCTCTCCAAGGATGCCTTCTAGTCTAAATAATTTTTTACTCACGTAATCTTACTTTAGATGTCCACTTGATGGTGTTGCAATTTCCTTTCTTCTTTCGATGTCTTGAAGCAAAAATTGGCCATTCATCACTTTGTGTAGTCTAGCGGTCGCCGATTCTTCTATTTACTTGCTTACCATTTGCTCAATACAGCACGGAGCTAAAGGAGTGCTTCCTCTATCGTCTTTCACTCTTTCTCAATAGTCTGCTAACTCATTATCTCCAGTTACTGATCATTTTTAAAGATTTTTCAAGAAATTGTTAAGTACTAAGAATTCTCTTTTCTAAGAAAAGCCTGAATAACAGGAATTCTATGCATTGAATTCTATATTGCACAAACTTTGCCTTGCATTGTTGATCATGAGACATATATTGTTGATCCTTGCATAGTGTTGGTGCATTGAGTGTTGACACCATTGTTGATATCTATTGTTGCACAAACTTTTATTTGCATTGTTGGTCATGAGATATATATTGTTGGTCCGTCAGAGTGTTTGTGAATTGCATGTTAATACCATTGTTGATACTCACTGTTGCAAAAACTTTTATTTGCATTGTTGGTCATGAGATATTTCTCATTAATATGCCCTGCCATAACCATGAATATCGATTTTTTTTATCAATAATTATTATTTTTTCGAAATCTGAAGTAGACAGTGACCTTCCTCATGGTTTGAAGGTCAAGTATGCAAAATTTCATCAAGATCGGAATAAAACTGTAGATTTGCATAAGAAACAAACAAACAAACAAACAAACAAACAAACAAACAAACCCACAAACATCCTTCTTTATATATATATAGAAAGATTCTCTAAAGCGTCCGTCCGTCTGTCTGCTGTCACGCTGAGTGAGTGACCAACGCACAGCCCAAACCATAAGGCTCAGAAACTTTAAATTTTGCACGGAGGTTCTCTATAAAATGTAAGCGAGCACTGGGGCCCACACGTACCCAGTTGTCAGGGGCCCAAACATTTCTGGCACATTTCTGGCGGCGGGCTTGCCCATACGTTTTGGTCTTCTTCCATCCGCACGAATCTGTTTGTTTTGTTAGTCGACCTCAAGTATACCCTGCGATTATATAAAGAATGGGTTTTTGGAAATTCAACCCCTAAGGGAGGGAAAGGGGGATTGAAAGTTTGTTAACACATTAACTGGTGTTGCACTATTAGGGTGATTATACAGGGTGATTCAGTCAATTTCTGACCATTTCAGTACTATGATTTATTGACCCATTAATGTTTACAAACTTAGCATTTCAGTATGATATTTTAGGCAGTTCGGAGTTTTTATTCCCGTGGAAAAGTCTTGATGATATGCTCAATGTGGCCACTACGAACGTTTTGAACTGCTCGCAACCGAATGGTGAAGTTGTTCATAACTCTATCCAAAATTTCTGCATCCACAAGGGTGCAGCAGTCGACGATGCTTTGTCGCAGCTGGTCTAGGGTTCCTGGTGCTGTAGTGAACACACTGTCTTTAAGGAACGCCCTAGAGATAAAAATCACATGGGTTCAGGTCAGGACTCGTAGGGGGCCAAAGAAAGCCACCCCGGAACGATCTGGAAACCTGTTTGAATTTCTGATTGAGAAAGTTTAGCACTTCAGTCGTGGTGTGAGGCCTAGCGTCGTCCTGTTGAAACCATTGATGTCGAAGCGGTATGCACCTCCTTCGCAGCTCGAGGATGAAGAAGGTTTCCAACATGTTAAGGTAAGCCTGTGACGTTACGGTGCCCTCAAAAAAGAACGGATCAATGATGCCTCTTTAGGAAATCGCGCACCAAGCCATAACCTTTCGTGGATGAAGAGGTGACTTATGGATCTCATGAGGGTGCAAATGTGTCAACAGAAGAAACTGCGACTACCAGATCACACCAAGTGATGAATGCACCAGTTTTGCTTCAAGACCTCGAGAGCAGAGTGTGAATTGCAGCAGTTTACCAATTAGAAAAATTGATGGAAAAATTCCGCGACCTGAATCGAACCAAGAACCTCGACTGTCTTGGTCGACGCCTCTATCAATTGGGCTATCACAGACACTGAACAGCCATGCTGTCATTAAGTGTCTTAAAGACAACCAAGTAGTCAAGAAGGAAAGCCCAATGGGAGGTGGGCATCCGGTTCACAGATCGTGAATTTCTCCTATCCAAACCATCAGAAAGTTTGATGAACACACAATAAGAAATAAAGAAATTAAACTGGAATAAACTCCAAACATCAGGTAAAGACAACTTGGTTGTCTTTAAGACACTTACTGACAACATGGCTGTTCAGGTGTCTGCGATAGCCTAATTAGTAGAGGCGTCGACCATGCAGTTCGAGGTTCCTGGTTCGAATCCAAGTCGCAGAATTTTTCCATCCATTTATCTAATTAATATCATTTACCTGATGCTTGGAGTTTGCTCCAGTTTAATTTCTTTATTTCCTAACAGTATATCAATTGTTGGAATTGCAGAGTACACAGACACAAACGATCATGTACATCCATCGCCACCCAAGAAGAGAATTTTGAAATTGTTAAATTTTTAGATAACAAATAAATTTTTAAAGGTCAGATCACACAAAATAGAAGACCTACAGCCATAGCCAGGGCTGAAAAAAACGTCAGATCAAACTATTGTTTCATTTTCATTCTATTTCCTCCCACTTTCGTAACCATACACATTATTCCACACATTGTTTCTCCGGCACTATGGTAAACTCACTCACGCTATACACAACATTTTAGGAACATGTTGGGCCATCCATTAGGAACATTTTAAAATATTTTTTCGATTTTTCTATATGAACTTTTACTGTTTTAATTCTAATCCTTTTAATGTGTTAATTTTTACTGTATATTCCCTTTCAGATATTGCAAACTTTCATCAAAAAAGAGCCAGAGCAACGCCGGGTATATCAGCTTGTGGGATAACATAACAATTGCGTTTATGAGAAAATTGCATTCAGTTAGCAAAAACATATTCCCGAAGGAACAGGTATGAAATAAGGAATTAATGGGCAAGAAAATCAAAATACTAAACAATATCATTAAATTGAAATAAGATAGTAGCTATATACAGGGTGCCCATAATTAAGTTCAGTTGTTTGACAGCCAATAACTTCATTGTAGAACACAGTTTATTTAATCTGTGAAATGGTATACATCATCAAAGGATACAAAAATATTTCTCTATGTGCGGTTTTCCAATGCAATATTAAGCTGTGGTCCATCGAGATCGATTACTGCTTAGAGGCGCAAAGCCGTGTTTGCACATGCCTTGCGACTAGGAATCGCGTTAAATTCTTGGGTTATCCGTTCCTTCAGTTCCTCATGCCATCAATGGGGTGGGAGTAGACTGGTCAGAAGAAAAAATCGGGGGGTGTCAGGTCTGAGGACCGGGCCGGCCATTCGACGGGGTCACGGTGCCCATTCCAACTTTCAGGGAAAGTTTCATTCAGAGATGCGCGGACATCCAAAGCGTAATGAGGCGGGGCCCCGTCTTGCTACCACCAAAGGTCGGCGAAATTCTGTCGCTTTTGGAGTACTGGGTATATAGTCTCTTCCAAAAGCCTGTTATAAGCGTACACAACGTATGCGCTGCTCTAATGAAATGCGTCGGTTTGCCACTTCTGAAACCGAAACTTTAACAAACTGGTTGTACTGGAAATAACGAGCTATTCTCCTCACTTTACGGATTTAATATACTTTGCTCCGTTCAAAAATTGTAGGCTGTCAAAAGCCTGAACTTATTTATGGGCCACCCTATATTTAATTAGATTATCCGGCCAACCCGTTGTGTTGGAAAAAGAAAGCAGTAGGCGGAATAGTATAGCAACTCTTTCCTTCTTCGCTATATCTATAGTTTAGAGGGTATACCCATTTCGCCCCCTTGGATGTTGCAATGGGACATGAAACATACCTAACTTTTATAAGTACACAGCAAAGAATGACCACGCGAAATTTCAGCTTCCCACTTATATGGAAATTGGGAGAATTAATGATGAGTCAGTGAGGGCTTTGCTTTTCTGATATATGAATAATAATGTCGATTAGTATTAATTTGATTAAGTCATATTCAAAAAATTATAAAACATAATTTTAAAATCTAATGATAAAATACGGGGCAATTCAAAAAGGACTTTTACAACTTTAAAAGCAAATAGAAATATATTCAGATAACGTAAAGAATCGGTTGATGTGTCATGAGCAAAATATCAATTTAGACTCACGTAGTGCCGTAATATCAAATGCAGTCACCAGAAGCTCTAGCGCCATGGCAATTCACTAGTGCCAAACATGCTTATTGTGTGTTTTGGTTTCACGAAATGAACTCAGCGACTACACTCCAACGTAATTTCCGTATATAGTTTGATAAAGATCCTCCAAGCAGGCCTACAATTTAGTAATGGCACCAAACTGAGACTAGTTCTTCTGTAGGTTTAAGCAAAATTAGCAGGTCGAATGCATATCACAGTCGACCGTCAGCGTTTATACTTAAAGCCATACAAACTTTGCATCGTACAAACAATAAAGGAGCTCGTCAGCAATTCTGGTGGAAATGTTGGATCGAATAAGATACAATGAGAGATTCCTAGACAATGAAGTCTTTAGCAATGAGTCAAAATTTTGCACCAAACTCAAAATCAAGTTCTTGGTGGTTTTTCATGCAAAAAGCACACCAAAATGCTGTTTTCCTTGTTTGTTTATCTACATCTTGCACTGTTTTACCCCTTTTTTGCTCCAAACTGAAGATTACAGAAAGAGAAGAGATTTCAACTCACAATGGCAAGATAATCAACCACATCTGTAGTATCTGGGATATTGAAAATCCATATGAAACTTTCGAACATGTTTGCGAGATCCCAAAAGTAAATGTTTTTTGTGCCCTCAACAAATTTAAAGTGTATTGCCAGTTCTTTTTCACGGTGAAATCTATAAATGGTATCGTGTATCTGGACATGTTCGAAAATTTTCTTATTCAACAGTTCGACGAAGATGACCAAGATGGACAACTTCACTATGGGCAAGCATTCAACTTGGATGTAAAAGGAAGAATAAAACTATGAACCACAAATCCACAAAGAGTTTTTTAATGATTCGGATGAACTATTCACTGATGAAGTTGGCATTGCCATCGAAATGTACATCCGAATCAAAATAATTCTTTGTGGATTTGTGGTTCATAGTTTTATAATTTCTTTCATAGCTATAGTGTCCACAGTTTCAAGGCATTTTTTTTAATTTTTATAACTTTCTATTCTACTTAGAATTCCTCAAACATCGGTAGAGCTTGCTCTTAAAAATCTTTTAAGAGCCACCACGTAAAATTAAAAAGGTTAAATATGGCATGCGTTAATAAATGAAAAAAAACCAGAATTTTATTTTATTTTCAGCATATGAAGCCTCACAAATTGCATCTAATTCCGACATTGCATCCTGGGG
Source organism: Rhysida immarginata (assembly GCA_023313115.1). NCBI lineage: Eukaryota > Metazoa > Arthropoda > Chilopoda > Scolopendromorpha > Scolopendridae > Rhysida > Rhysida immarginata. The sequence continues at coordinate 1,066,724 of JAHWFO010017185.1, forward strand.
ACCTGGTGATCAATTTCTTCATAGTAGAAACTGATCAACTTTATCAAAGACTTTTTCAAGATCGATAGAAACTACGTCAACTTGTTTGCTTCTATTTATACCATCTCCAATAAAATATTTATAGTCCAGGAGGTTTGAGACAGTTGATTATTAGTAAGACGGGGCACCACTTCTCTTCAACATCGAAGTTTTAAAAATCCTTGATAACAGATTCCCAGACAGGTAAATTGGACATGCATGGCCATCTTACTCCCCTGATTTGGCCCCTTCGGATTTTTTATAGGGTTTCATTAACAATCAAGTGCATGTTATCTGTTGATTTTGCCGAGTTGAAAAATTGAATTTATGCCACAGCTGCAAAGGTGATGCCCGACGCACCGGCTTGAGCTTGGAATGAAATTGACTTCAGGTTAGATGTTTGCCGTATCACGAATGAAGTCACATAAAAGCAAAATGATTGTTTGATGAAAAACTTCATGCATTTTGCTCTAAAATGACACATCATTCTGAATATATTTCTATTTACTTTTAAAGTTGGAAGTCCTTTTTGAATCACCCTATTTTAGAACATCAACAAAAATTATTTCAAATGGTTGCTATGGACGGACCAGGAAGATGTGACAACATTTTGCAAATTATCTATGAACACAATAGGCATTTGCTTTCGACGTTCGCGAGTATTTGGATTAGTTCTTTGCATTTATGGTTTATTTTAAGTACATTCTATAACAAATATTTACTGTTCAGATTTAAAGCGTCAGCCGGTCATAAACAATTAGGATTGCTTTACTCCTTGTCTGTTTCTTTTCTATATAAGTACCTGCTGTTATGTAGAAAATAACAAAAGATGCAGCAAGAATTACATATACGGGGTGAGGCATTTTTCTTGAGACAATTGAATATCTCGGAAACTAAGCATAGTACGAAAAAATGTCCAAAATCAAAAGTGAATTATTTCGCGGGGGAAATTCATTAGTTAAAAAATTGCCCCCTCC
>JAHWFO010017185.1:1068815-1128850 GCA_023313115.1 Rhysida immarginata
ATGGTCTTTAAGAATCCGAAGTCAGAATTTCAAAAATTCAAAATTTTTTTAGTGCAGAAGTAAACTTTTGGGGGCAGCAATCCTATGGAGACCGAGTCTATGCGTGTGTATTGAAAAATATTGGATTTTTGAAATTCTGACTTCGTATTTATAAAGACCATTAAAAAGTAGAATAGGAATGTCTGTAAGACCCACTCTCTATCTCTTTGTCTTCATCGATAAAATTGGGTTTATCGGCCTCGGTGGCTCAGCAGGTTGCGTGATCGCCTCTGATGCCCGAGTACGCGGGTTCGATCCCGGCCGAGGACGACGAGGATTTTTCAGGGGTAAATCCTGAGATCACGCACTTCCTTCGGAAGGGAAGTAAAGCCGTTGGTCCCGTGTAGTCGTTTGCCGGCTGCACGTTAAAGAACCCTTGCGAGGCAAAATTTGCGGCCCCTATAACGCCGTCCTGAAATGACCATGGCAGTTGAAAAGGACGTTAATACCAAACAAACCAAACCAAACCAAACCTAAAATTGGGTTCAAAACTTTAAAAGTTGCACACTTTCAGGGCCTCTATCTCCTAAACAGTTGGATCAATTGAAAAAACACCAAGAATAAAACATTTCTCGAATATTGTGTACAATCTGAATATACCATTAAAAATAGGGGTTCCTATTAAGATTTCAAAGTTACCCCCTCCCCTCAACCCCCTTCACAAGGGGGGGGGGGTAATTTTTTAACTAATGAATTTCCCCCGCGAAATAATTCACTTTTGATTCTGGACATCTTTTCGTCCAATGCTTAGTTTCCGAGATATTCAGTTGTCTCAAGATAAATTACTCACCCTGTATAGAATGTCGCCATATTTCCTCTTGCGCTTTCTTTGCTGTAGTATTTTAGTAATAAAGTTTAGTCTTATCTCTTCATTCTGTCTTTTATTGAAACTCTTTACACCGTGCTTTAAAATTCTTCGGATATCCATATCTTGATTTTTGAATCAAAATGTATGTGAACCACGGTGCAAACAATTTCAGAGTAATAAATCAGTAGAATCAATATTATGAAACGTAGACTAGATTATGTTTTTACGAGCTTGTTTATAAGAAAGTTTAACGGTACAATATAAGTTCTTTACTGCTATAAAGTACAAAAAATTAAAAATGCATATATCATGATTAAAAAAAAAATTTTTTAGGGCTTTTATAAGTCATTTTACTCAATTTTTATATAAATCTAGTATACGTATTTAAAACTATTATTTATTTCAGTTATATAAAATTAAAGCTTGCTTGATTAGAATATACGAGATCTACAAGAGTTAGAGCTTACCATCATTTAGCGATTAATCATTTATTGCAGAATTATTACAAACTTCTAATCGTAAATGTTTTCTATTCGTAGCTCTACAGAGTGAAGAGGCCGTTTTCACCGTAAAACATAAAAAGTAAAAAGTTTTAAGGGAAAGCGATGGGAGACCCTACTGCTAAGTTTATCATTTCGTTAAAATCAATATAGTAATGAATATGCAAGCATCAGCCAGAAATATGAATTATTCAATAAAAGAATCGATACACAACAATTTTAGTTTAAATGACAAACGAATATGAAAACCCAGGAATTTAGGCTAGTTATATCGCTAAAAAAAAACCCATTCGGCTGTACAGACTATTTTAAGACACTGACGATTTACCTACCGTAATTCGAAGTAAAATATTTGATTAAAATATTCTACAATAAGTAGGCTTAACGGCTGAAGCACTTACTGGATATCAAGATAGATTGGTGAAAGGTTGAAGAAATAATGTGAGAAGAATCTTATGTCCTTTTTTCCTCATTTGACTGTAGAACTATAAATAAAATTATTCTAGAAGCTTTCACCCTTCCCTTTTAGTGACAACTAAAATAAAATAACCTTTTACAATGACTTCAAATTTAGAAAATTTATTATAGATATTCTATATGCGCATCTGATAATTAACTACTTTAAAATGATAATATATTAATTATCCATTCTCTGCATAATACAAATATTTCTGCGCATATTTCCTGTAGATGAATTTCACTCTTCTGTTAATATAAATATTTAATTAGTTATATCGGACAAGACTGTTCGAGAAATTTTAAATAATTTCGATTATTCACTTGTGACGAATTTCAACTCATAAATTGGTTTTTAATAAGGTTCATTTCAGTATGTTAAATAGATAAAAGCCTAGTTCATCTTTACCGATATGGACGATTCAGCTTTTTAATATGCAAATAAACGTTTGAAAAGATAAGCAATAGTTACCATTAATTTTTTAAAGACCAATTACGCATTTGCTTTTCTTTGTGCTGTATTCTTTCAGAAGAAACAATAAATATTCAGGAGTGCTCTCTCCTAGACTTTCTCGTATTCAAACTATGCGTGAAATAGCAAAAATGGTTGAAATAAGGTCCTATTGAAATGGGCTAACTTCCAAAATCCATCAGGTTTGTTTCAAAGCGGGCCACGGGTTGCCGAGATATGATCTCTTTTCTATCTTATTTGTTAAAAGGAATGGAGAAAATAATTGTTTACTTTACGTTAATTGCTTAACTTTCGAGCCAACGAGAGACAGGCCTGGGCCAACACCTTCTAGACACAAGGCCTCGACAAGGAAGACTCTGACGTCATACAGTAGGCGGCAAGGCCAACTAAAAATACAGGCCGGGGCAGTCGAAAATCACCTTTTACATTGTTTTCTACTGCCTTGGCCTGTATTTATTGTTGGCCTTGCTGCCTAACGTTTGATGTTAGAGTCCTCCGTGCCGAGGCCTTGTGTCTAGAAGGTGTTGCCTGGGCACTCAAAAAGTCACCTGAAATCTTGAAACAATGTAATCTTTATTGTCTATCGGGGTCTTAGCAACAATGTAATCTTTATTGTCTCCATCTTGAAATTTAATAATCAGTGTTTCGTTTGTTGGAAACAGAGAAGGTTGGATTGTTGCTCAGAACCCGATGGTCAGGTGACTTTTCAGTGCCCTGGGCTGTCTCTCGTTGGCCTCGCTTAACTTCAAACTAAACAAATACGAGCTACTACCCCAAATATCCAATAATTTGAATATTCCGCCCAAACCAAAAACAGTACGAGGTTCTGTCGCTAGATGCCTCTTGGTGCACCTGTCAGCTAAAGCTCTATATATAAGAGGGTACCTCAGAAAGTAATTCACCAGAATTTTTTTCTCCGTCACCAACAATGGTACGAATGCGAAACTTGAGATATGCATTCTTTGAAGTTTTCGAAGTGTGCGCGTAAAGTTTCTTCCGACAGATAGTGTACGTGCAACAAAGGAACAACATGGCGTCTGTAAGTGATGTACCTTACAAGCAGCGTGTCGTTATTGAATTTCTCACTGCGGAGCAAGAAACGGTTGGAAACATTCACAAACGTTTATGTGCAGTTTATGGAGCATCAGCAGTCCACAGAAATATAGTTAGTCGCTGGGCACAGAGGGTGAGGCCATCAGAAAACGGTTCGGCGGAGCTCCAAGATTTGCCGCCGTCGGGGCGGTCATCCTCGGATGTCACACTTGACAAGATGCTGCGTGCTGATGCGCTCATTCGTCAGGACCGACGCAGAACGACTCGGCAGTTGGCGCTGGAGTTGTCAATCAGCAAAGGAAGTGTGGGTGAAATCATCCGTGTTCACGATGGGTTCTGCGCGGTTTTACGAAGGAACACAAAGCTCTGAGAAACAACATTTCTTCTGAGTTGCTGCAAAGTTTTGAAGCTGAGGCGAAGCCTTCTTGCCCCGGATTGTGACAGCTGATGAAACCTGGGTGCACCATTTTGAGTCCGAAACAAAACGACAATCGATGGAATGGCGTCATCCGCACTCTCCACAGAAGAAAAAATTCAAAGCAACTGCTTCTGCTGGTAAGGTCATGCTCACTGTGTTTTGGGATTGTGATGGTGTCATACTCGTTGATGTGATGCCGAGAGGCAGCATCATTAATTCTGAGGCATATGTGAACACATTAACCAAACTCAAGAAGCGCTTCCAGCGACTTGGACGCCATAACAACCCAGCTGATTGTTTGCTTCAACGCGATAACGCTGGCCCTCACACTAGTTTGAGGACATTCGAACACGTCACGAAACAGGGTTGGACAGTGTTACCCCATCCATTCTACAGGCCTGACCTAGCGCCCTCAGACTTTCACTTGGGCCATTGAAGAATGCCATTCGTGGAAGACATTTTGAGGATGACTAATAGGTGATTCGCACAGTGAAGACATGGCTGCGTGAACAGAACAAGGAATGGTATCGACAGGGTATACACGCCCTGTGTCTCGCTGGAGGAAGGCCATAGAACGGGACGGAGATTATGTGGAAAAAAATAGGGAGTGTAGAAGAAACATCATTCTATCATGTGTATAAGTTTCATTGTGTTCAATAAATAATTGTTGAAGAAAAAAATTGTGGTGCATTACTTTCTGGGCTACCCTCGTATATTGCTCTCTATATATAGAGCTTCACTTTCAGCTGCTGCTCTGCCAAGTTTCGTAATCGTTGGCGCATTTCTTTGTGAGTTATTGCTGTGTGTTGCAACGTATTCTTATGCTTCTGCGAACTTCCACTTTATTCGACCACGTCAGACTGTCAACAGGACGTTTTACTGCAAGGTTTTGTAGAGACTGAGGAAAAAATTTGCGCAAACGACCAAGTTGTGAAAGAACAAAGACTGGTTGCTCCACCATGACAACGCGCCCGCATACAGTTCGGTCGTTGTGAAGGAATTCCTGGCAAAAAAACAACATGGCAATGGTTTCCAATCCTCCCTATTCTCCTCACTAGCCCCCTGCGACTTCTACTTCTTCCCTAAAATGAGAGGCCGACGTTTTGATTCCGTTGAAGATATCAAAGTGGAATCGCAACTGTTCTTGAACACCCTACAGCCTTCAGACGTTTTCTGCTTTTTACAAGAAAATTCTCAGAAATTTTGGGTAGCACCTCGTACTTATTTAGATGTTAAGTAGCTATTCAGGAAGTGCTCCTTCTGCTTGTGTGATTCGGCTGAAAATTGATATCTACGAGGGTTATTCGTAAAGTAAGGCCTGTTATGCAATAAAAACAAAACTACTATATATATATATTTTCAAAATTTTTTTCTTTACCAGATTCTATGTACCTTTAACTATTTTTCCACTTACTTTCCAAGTTCATTTAAGCACTTGTCATAGCGCTCAATGTACTTCCGCATGATCACTTCATAGAAGCTGCCGCCGGTGAAGAAAATCACGCAGTTTTCACTTGTTCATCGTCGCTGAAATGCAGGCTGCCAATGATCTCCTTTAGCTCCCGGAACAGGTGGTAGCCACTGGATGCGAGGTCCGGACTGTAAAGCGGGTGGTCAAGTTGTTCCCAACTAATCAGATCTTTTGTTTTGTTGTGGAAAAGCGGTTTGGTTCTTTGCGTGCTTATTGATGTAATATCCACAGAAAAGGTAATATTTAAATATTTTCTAAGGGTGGTAAGACCCTAAGATTTTTATTATTAATAAAAATATTAATAAAGCTAATAATTAAACACACCACCCTGTGTTCAATTATTATTATTATTATTATTTTTATTTCAGGGTGCTTATGTCTCGTCCTTCTTTTTTCTACACCCATCATTCGTCTCAATTGGAATAGCTATACGACAATTTGACCAAGAACTTTGTTAACGGTATCTGATTTAACCGTATCATTCCAGTTGCGATGAAAACAGTTTCCCATTAATGTAGCGTTCGCGATGACAACCAACAAAGCAAAGAGACAAACAGAAAAGGCTAACAAATTTCTTTTTGAAAGCAGTCTTTTCACATAAGCAAAAAGCTTCAAAGACGATAAAGTTAGCTTAAATGAAGGTATAGGATTAATAGTAATAAACGCTTATAACAAAGATTGTTCAAAACGTATGGAGCGTTTTAATCACCGTTAAAAAATTCCTCATTAAAAATGATTTACCCCAAGATCTTTGATATTTATTTTTTCGTTTTTAGAGTTCCATAGAAAAACTATTAAGAGTTTTCTAGTGTTATTCAATAAAGTTCTGATATTATCCGTGCTTGAACTATTGAGAACAAGGAAGTGGATTCGAAATTTGTAAAAGCTGCAGTACTATTAACCTGTCATTATTATATGTATTTTAATTTTTAAAAATGGTTTTATTTGCAATTACGGCAACCTATTATGTTTAATTTTTCCTCAGACTGAAACGACAGATCTCCATTTAAGAAATTGCCAACACTAAATAAAATTTTCATCTGATCAGATTAATTATAGAAACGCGTCAAGTCCCGAAGAGCTATCTTAATACCCGCCTGTTAATAACTTAAAATTATTTTATTCGCTCTCAAGTAGCAATGCACACTTAATGAATGCAATATCAAAGTTTTTTTCACATAAACTAACAAGATGGAAATTTCTATTAGGCTTACCCTGATGTTTGGAGTTCTTCTTTAGATAATCGCTGTTTGGACGAAATCCTTTAGCTATATACATATCGGCCAGGCTTAAGCCGAGCTGTAACAACAAATCCATTTGAAACATTCGATTAAAGGCCTAGTATGATGGAATAATTGGGTAATAAGGTGCTTGAAAAAAGATTTTTTTTCATATTCTGTTTTAGTAATCATCGGTATTGAGAAAATGGCGAGAGAATCAAGAGAAGCATCCATTCACGATGGGGGTTTGGTTGATTATAATAGTTTGAAACATATTTATAATTCGCGCACAGTCATTTTTTTGAGAACAACCGCAAAGTAGATAGCGAAGATAGGCTCTAACGACTATTACATTACGAAAATTAATTTATCTTTTTTATTAATTTACATTATTTATTTGAATGGAGAGGGGAAGAAGATGAAGATAGAATGTGAAAATGAAGTGCAGTGCTTGCCAAAATAATAATCAAAATTATTATGAGCAATACTGATCACTTATGGAAAGGCATTAAAAGTTATTAAAAATAATGAAGTCTCAAAAATCAATCACTTCAGAGTGGCTGGAATGCCTTGTATCTACTGAAAAATTTCTTTTTCATTTAGGGGCTCCCTGGGGATGATTTTTGATTAAATAAACCAGCAGACAGTGCTAATAATACAGGGTGTACACAACAGATTGCCTCAGTTTCATGATTTTATTGTAGGTGTATTATTTAACATATCATCACGAAACTTTGCAAATGCATAGAGCACCTCGGCAAGTTTTTTTTGAAAAATATCCAGTAGATCTATGTTTCCGTTTGCGGCCGCTAGAGGGCTACAGTTGCAAAATTGATAGAGCGGTCGTGTCGGAACTGATGATCAAGAAAGCTGCCATGGCCTCCACGCTCCCCTGACTTAACACCTTGTGACTTGTTTTTTTGAGGGTATCTGATGGACTTAGTGTTTGTGCTGCTATTACCGGCTGAGCTGCCATTACCTTGCTCGTATCACGGATCTTTTGCTCAAATTGACAGAGACATGCTTCATTGATTATAGATTTTATATCTGTAGAGTCACCAAAGGGACACATTTTCGAGCACCTGTAACATGGTAAAAAACTTGGCGAGTTGCTCTATGTACTTGTAATGTTTCGTGATGATATGTTAAATAATACACTTACAATAATATCATTAAACTGGGGCAATCGTTTGAGAGTTTTAAGAAAAATAAAAATAAATATTTTATAGTCAAGATTAGTTATTACATTTTATGAATTTTATTAATAGAATAAAATTCTCTTGAACCATTATCAATGGTTGTATTCATAAACATATCCGAAATGTGAGTTGATGACACTTACTACCTCGTACACAAAAGAAAATCGCAGTTTGAATAATTTTTTTTTATTTCTCGTAGTGATGGAGTATGAGGACAAATGTCACATTGAATGAAAGAAGATTTTTAAGCACACCCGCCAAACTTATTGTTCATTTAACTGCCACGCGAGCACCCCTGTCGAGCAGAAGTTGGTTTGTGAAGTGTGCAATGCTGCTTACTATATGTAGCGGACCTTCCAGCGACAATTCAAAGCAGACCCCCCACCCATTCAACAACAACAACATTCGGCGATGGCATAAGCATTTTCAGAAGTTGGGATGCAACTGCAAAGGCAAAAGTCCGGAACGTCCTCATGTCAGAACAAAAGCGAAAATCATCCTGTCAGTGCAGTCCTTGCTGTGTGGATTTGTAATGTAAGTTGCATAAACTTGGACAGTTCCTCGTTTATCAGATGTAACATTTGTCCTCATACCCCGTCGCGATGAGAAATAAATCAGCTTTTAAAAATTCTTCGAGTTTTAATTATTTATTTTTACTTTTTATTACACTTTTAAGTTCGTTAGTGAAATCTATGAGCTTGTGCGTGTGTCGCAAAAATTTTAGATTTTTGAAATTCTGACTTCGGATTCTTAAAGACCGTCAAAAACTAGAACAGCAATGTCTAAAAAATCGACCTTATATCTCTTTGTCTTCATCGATAAAATTGAGATCAAAAATTCACGATCTTTATCGATGAAGACAAAGAAATATAACAATATAGCCAAGAAGAAGATCTGTTTAAACAAATCTAAGTTTTTAACAATTAGAAATAAATTTTTTAAGAAAAGAAGATAACAAAAAAATTGAGGTAATAAGGAGGCCAACGAGAGACAGGCCAGGGCACTCAAAAGTCATCTGACCATCGGGGTCCGAGCAACAATCCATCCTTCATTGTCTCCATCTTGGATTTTAACAGTTAGTGCTTTTTCGTTTGTTGTTATATCATCATCAAGCGGTCACATTTAGAGCTTATTATTGGTAGATGTACGATTAACAATAGCCGCTTGATGATGATGTAACAATGTAAGCACCTTTTGTCCGCAGGCCTTCTGTCTAGGAGGTGTTGCTAGGGCACTCAAAAGTCACCTGATCATCGGGGTCCGAGCAACAATCCATCCTTCATTGTCTCCCCCTTATGACGTTTCCGTTATCAGGCCTTCTGTCTGTAAAATGTGAAAGTCAAAATTAAGATCATTATCACTTGATTGATAGGAGAGAATTTTTTCGAAATCTGGAAATTCCCATTAGTTATTAAGATATTGAGACTAGTTACAGACTTTTTGAACACCCTGTATAAATAAATAAAAAATAAATATTCAGCCTGTCTCAGTCCAGTGCAGGACATTGACCTCCCCACGGGGGAAACCTCTTTGGTGTAATCTCCCACGCTGATCAGACGGGTTGGGAGATGCATTTTTGAGCTTCTACCAGCTTTTTTACGACTGCTACAAGGTGGTAGTAGCATCCCTGTATAATGTTTTATATTTATGTAAATAAGCAATATTTACTTATTTCTATTTAAGTAGACCGAGAGGGCTAGGGCGTACGCTTTCTAGTTCTCGAGTCCGCCTGTTCGTGGGTTCGAAACCCGCCGTGGGCATGTTAGTGTTTGTCCCGGGCTGCGTACAGATATAACTTGTGTAAAAGGCGCAAAATGACCTTAGTCGTCGACGCCAAATTTTCTAATAAACCAACCAACCAACCAACCTATTTAAGTGGCATAAATAGAATTAACAAAATTAAACAGAGTATAAAAAAGCCGACTTTGATGAAACTTTCACTATCGTCTAGCCATAACCAGCCCATATCTTGAAAACTACTGAACCGATTTCGATGAAACTTGGACTGCTCCCTAAGTTGAAAGATCCTTAATCTAATAAAAAAGAATTATTGCAATTCGATTTCTAGTTTCTGAGAAATACGCGGACAAATATATATACATTCCAATAATATTACGAGTCGAGTTGATAACCTCCTTTTTTTTTGAAGTCAGTCAAAAAATAAAATGATTTTAGAATAAACCCTAGCAATTTTCTATGAATTTCCCTTCGCTCCTTAACCACTGCGCCGCCCTAGTGGCGGCTCTTGTTTTTAGCTCTATTTTTTTGGCAGCGTGCAAGGACCATTTATTGACTCTGCTATGGTCAAGAGACTTTTCCGCCCAGGGATTGTCTTTCTCATCGGTTATTATTTGCTGGCAAAGCCAACTAGGAAGAGAGGCCCCGGCGCTGAAAAATCACATGACCAAAAATAGGCCGATCAACAATGTGATCTTCACTGTTTTCATCTGGAATTTTAACAGTCAGTGTTTTTTTTCGTTTGTTGTTCAAAGCGCAATATTCTTTCGTGTTCATCCTGTATTGTTGCCACTGCTGTCAACAATTGAATTGGTTAAGTTTACTATTTTAACCACGATCTATAGATATAAATGGTCATCGAGCTTCCGCCATTTTCCATTGTTTCGAGAAGCTAAGGAAAATAGATCGCGCCAGGTGCCGCGTAGATCGCGCTAGGGCCGACCGTGACCTGCGATAGAGGATTTTCATTGAAACTGAAAATGAAAGTAAAGTTTCTATCTGCCAATAGGGCAACGCTGCAGGCGCAGTTGGGCCGATTGTACATGCAGCGCCACTTTTCAATAGAGTTCCCGCCCTATAGGGAGCTAGAAACTTTAGCTTCATTTTAACAATGGAGCTCAATGACCATTTATATCTAAGACTGTGATCTTAACATAGGCTGTGCTCATAAACATTTATTTGCTGTCAACTCATAAATTTTTACGTAAATAGTAGTGTCAATTGAGAAATAGTATTTATTTAAATTATGTAATGTTAAACATGAAATATTAAACACGGTCATCCTAGACATTGTACAGTGGGAATCCTTATCAATTTTATTACAAAAATAATTTTTTATATTTTATTATAGTTTCGACATCTATAAAAGAATTTTACCCAACAGTGTGATTTAATGTCTTCAGACTGTTCAACAGTTTCGTAGTCTCAAACCAACGAAAATTGCGAACGACGCTGGATAAAGTAAACATACTTAGGAAAAAGTCAATTGTTGGCTGTCAAAATAGATGGTGGTCAGAGAAAGAGCAAATCGATTCAACAAAAGCGGTTCAGCGGATGAAATGAAAATCAATAAAAAGATCAAAAAAGATAAATTATAATGCTGCAAATGATATCCAGTAAATGCCGTCTTCACAAGATATATAATGAGCATAATTTCAGTAATTTCGATTCATCTAAATTATCGAATTCTGAAGGGTCATGAAATGATTTTTATTCACTCAGAATTGGATTAAAATGACTCGCAATAGAAGTAATTGTCGAAAATTGTTTCCTAATGCTATTGGACTCTGTAGTCAGTTTATTTATTTAATTCTTTAAGCTGTATTTCATTTTGCTCTTGTTTTTTCCTTGCTCAAAATATGTGATGCAGCTGCACAAAGTATACAACAGGATATCATATTTATTCAAGTAAAATCTGAAAAATATTTAAGTTCAGAGTCGCTCAGAGAAAACTACATTATCGTGAGTCATTGCTACGACTATAAATAAAAGTTATACATTCAAATCATCAAACAAAATGAGAACCCAATTAAAAATCAATTGGAATGGTGGAACGGTACATTTTGCACAGGTCCCACTACGACTTGAAATTAATTCTTCTTGCATACTCAAAGACAGAACTCATATATACTCTTATGTATTTTAGTTACTGTATGTACCTATTAAAGTTTATTAAGTTTAAAGTTTTTTACATCATTCATACAAAACATTGCAAATACAGCAGAGTGTAAAGCCTATTGATAAGTATAAACAATATAAAAAATCTAAGATATACAAATTAATAACAATAGAAATCCAAAAAAGCAAAAGCTTATACTAGGATTTCTTAAAGACATCAATCAATAGATAACAAATAGAGAAAAACATTTTCAATATAATTTGTATCTAACAATATAATTTAGTTAGATAGGAAAAGGAAACATGATACCAATATCAATATGTGTGCTTAACCAGTTTTTAATAGCCAATTTACAGTTTCTGTTCATAGAATTCTTTTTTATTTCCATCGGGATGTTATTGAAATTTTTTTTGGATAAAAATAAATATTGATGTGCTGCGAAAGTGTGAATTATCTTTGGTACTGTAGTTGGACGTGTTAAAGAAAACCTAGTGGTATGAATAAATTGAGTATCCAACGCTAGTTTTTCTTCTTTTAAAACCGATACGGCAACTTTGTAAATATAGATTCTCCTTAACTCTAGATAAAGAAGGGATTCCTTCTGCCCAAATACAACCTTTAAGATGTAATTATGGAAATTATTTAATTTATATAAATGAGTCTTATATGTGCCGCCCCATAGCTTTATTCCATATTGAAGAATGGAATAAAAGAAAGCATAATATGATAATTTCATTAGGGACCCTGGAAGATTCATTTTTAAATGTATCAATGTCCAGCCAATATGTTTTAGTCTCTTATATAAGGAGATACAGTGATATTTCCAACTAAGACAAGAGTCAACTATAATACCCAAGTAATTAAAACGACTAACATTTTCAATCTCACCACAATTTTTTGTACAGCTATTTCTACATAAATAACTATGGAAGAATATAGAGTTATGATTTGAATAAATATCATAAGAAAATATTTGGAATTTAGATTTGCTTGGGTTAAGGCGTAATCCACTATCGAATAACCATTTGGATATCAAATTAAGGTCACTTTTCACATCAGTTAAATTAGCAGAATATTCATTAGTATATAAAATAGCTAGATCATCCGCATATGCATAAATAGAAACAGCACTATTTAAATAAAAAATATTAATGATAAAAAAGTTAAACAAAATGGGAGCTAAAATGGTGCCCTGAGGTACGCCTCTCTCCAGGAATAAAGAGTTACTAATTATATCATTCAGTTTTGTGACAACAGGTCTTTCCAGCAAATATGATCTAAACCAGTCATTAGTCAAGCCTCTAACTCCAGCATTATGTAGTTTCAATAATAAAAGATTATGATGAACAGAGTCAAATGCCTTTGTTAGATCCAGGTATAGGATGAACGGATTCAATCCATTATCCATAGCTTGTACTACTTGTGTTAGTATCATTTGAAGAAGGGGCTCAGTACCACCATTCTTTCGAAAGCCATATTGTTTTTCAGAAATTAACTTATATTTCTCCAAATAGCCAACAAGGCGAAGTTTCATTGCTGATTCAAAGATCTTAAAGAGAGGAGATGTAATGGTTATAGGCCGGTAGTTACTAAAATCATTCTTATCTCCACTTTTATGAATAGGGATGATAAGTGAGGATTTTAACAATTGTGGAAAAACACCGGTATTAAATGACAGATTTATTATGAAGAATAAAATCTATTTTCGACAGTTGGCCTCCTAAAAAAGCTGTCTTTAGTAAATAGAGGAATGCCCGAGATTATATGATTTTGAAAACTTGAATAAAAGAGAACTTTTAAGAAGAACAGAATGACAGTGGAGGAAGCAAGAATTGTGTTTAGAGACGGGGATGTGTGGCGTCGTTTAAATGGAGTGTTTTAAAGCTTAGTTTCTTTCTTTCTTGCATGCCTACCCTCCCAGAAGAATTAAGGCGTGATATTGTTGTTACTGTTGTAAAGATCTGCAGCGCATTCACTGCAAATAAGAGCAATCATTATTTTCTTGTGCTTGTTGACACCTTTTTAAAAACAACAGCGAAAGATATCCATTTAGATGATGTTAGACATGTACAAAGCCAATGGAAATGACTTTTTCAGCCGCCTAATCACCATAGACGAATTCTGTGTGACTACTATCCAGAAAAGAAAGAAATGAGCAAACATTTCAGTTGCAAAGAAGAGGTGATAACTGAGATGGAAATCTTTTTCAACGTCAAAGTACTTCGAACATAGCCTATAGAATGATAATATCAGACATTTTTTGCAGGTCGTCAGTCGCTGTGAAAAATGTTATTTTACAGGGATCATATACAGGGTGAATCAAAAGTCTGTTGCGGGCCCCCCCCCCCGCCCCATACAATTTCAAAACAAGTGGAGATTCAACAAATATGTTGTAGGCAGTTAAGTAGGGACTTAACAATCGTGGTATCAAATTTGACTTTTGACCTCGAATTTTCCAACTTGCAATTTGTAAGTTATAACCGCTACAGGTAGTGAAAAATTTCCAATTATACAGTTGTAAAGCTCATAACGTTGATTTTAACCAAAAAAAAAAAAAAATTACAAATAAACCCACAACGACAAAAAGCTACATTGAGTTTTTGACAGTATGAGTGTATGAGTTAAGAGTTATAATCCTTTATTGCGGTACCATCGCATGTAGTTCCAGCATGATTGGGCACTTCCGCATTTTGCAGCTATTGCATGTCAACGACTGGATGACACGTTTCCACATCGGTGGATTGACCGAGGAGGTTCAGTTCATTGGCTACCACGTTCGCCTGATTTACACCACTTGATTTTTTTTCCTTTTGGGGATACATCAAGGACAAGGTATTTTTTTTTTCGGTTAAAATCAGCATTTTGAGCTCTACAATTGTACAATTGGAAATTTTTCTCTATCTTAACGGTTACAAAGTTACAAACTGCAAGGTGCAAAATTCGAGGTTAAAAGTCAAATTTTACCACTATTGTTTAGTTCCTACATAACTTCGTATATGTTGCCTGCAACAGATTTATTGTATCTGCATTCGTTTTGAAATTGTATAGGGGGTAATAGACTTTTGACTTCCCTGTATAAAAAGTGACTGATACACGTGGGATTATTTACTACTTGGTAATCTGTTGTTCCAATTCATACTCTGCTCTCGATGTCTTGAAGCTAACTCGGGTATTCATCACTTGGTTTGTGTTCTAGTAGTCGCCGTTTCTTCTGTTGGCACGCTTGCATCGTCGGCGGCCGCCTAATAACTTGATTGGTCAGTACCAGCAGTGCGTTGGCGAAACCGATACGCGCCAAGCGAAGGGACTGCTTCTTCTGCCGCCTTTCCACTGTTTCTCAATAGTCTGCTAAGTCTCTATTATCTCCAGTTACTGATCATTTTTAAAGATTTTCAAGAAATGGTTAAGTTCTAATAACTTTCTGTTCTAAGAAAAGCCCGAACAACAGGGGAATTCTATATTCCATTGTTTTATAATTTTGCAGAGGTGGGATGAACTACTTAAGTTATAGAATGGAATGTAGATTTATGTCTAATAGTGAATTTAATGATTTCCATTTAGTTAAAATTAAACATCAAATTGATGGGATGAAAGTGGCTATATTTCTAACATAACGCTGATTACATCATACGAAACTGTGCATCCTAACTTTTTACTTTTTTCTTATACATGGAAATCATTCATTGTTAGTAGGATGGAATCATGATAATGTCCGTGTTACGCTTTTAAACAATGAGATATTAATTGTGAAAAAGTTATCAATATTAGCAGTGTCGCCCCCATGCTGATTCAGTATTTTTACTCTGTCCAACGAAAGA
Source organism: Rhysida immarginata (assembly GCA_023313115.1). Taxonomy (NCBI): domain Eukaryota; kingdom Metazoa; phylum Arthropoda; class Chilopoda; order Scolopendromorpha; family Scolopendridae; genus Rhysida; species Rhysida immarginata. Next base: position 1,084,126 of record JAHWFO010017185.1, read on the forward strand.
AAAACTGAGCGTGTCCAGTTAAAGTTCCAATTTCAATTGTTAATCATTGTTTATTTTATTTAGCAACAATGTCTAACAATTAAAATTGGCAATTTAATTGAAATTAGACACGCCCAGTTTTTCTTTTGTTGGACAGCGTATAATGCCATAGTTGAATTTTAGCTACTCAAAACGCTAGGAGTAACACATACACAAACAAACAAGACAACCGATTTTATATGGGCAAGGTCAAAAATGCAAACACCGAATTGGGTCAACACCTTCTAGAGAGAAGGCCTGATAACGGAAACGTCACCATTGTTACGTCACCATTAGTCGACCAAATTTAGGGCTTGTTATTGGTTGAAATAGGATTAATCCAATAATAAGCCCTAAATTTGGTCGACTACGAGGCCAACGAGAGACAGGCCAGGGACTCAAAAATCACATGGACCGTCCGAGCAACAATCCATCCTTTATTGTTTCCAACAAACGAAAGAACACTGATTGTTAAAATCCAAGATGGATTGTTGCTCGGACCGTGACAACACCACCTCTACTCAAAGCCTGAGCGCGAAAATTTCATACATTGTTACATCATCATAAAAAGTCATCTTTAATCGCATTTCTACCGATAATAAGCCCTAAATTATGACTTCGTATCATGATGTAACAATGTATGACGTTTCCGCACTGAGGCTTTCTCTTTAGGTGGTGTTGACCTTGACCACCGAGAGAGAAGGCCTCTGCGATGAAACGTAGTACATTGTTACATCATCATAGATAGTGCATTGTTATTCGTATATCAACCAATAATAAGCCCAGAATTAGCACTATCTATGATCATGTAACAATGTATTAAATTTCAATACGGAGGCCTTCTCTCTCGGTGGTCACGCTCGGACCCCGATGGTCATGTGATTTTTGAGTGCCCTGGCTTGTCTCTCGTTGGCCTCGGATAACACCACCTAGACAGAAGGCCTGCGCACAAAAACGTCATCATAGTTACATCACACTAAAGCGGGTATTGTTAATCGTATTTCTACCAATAATAAGCCCTAAATTTGGCCGTTTCATGATGATGTAACAATGCATACGGTTTCTGTGCGCAGGCCTTCTGTCTAGGTGGTGTTGCCAAAGAACGTTAAGGAAAAGAATGAAAGCTCTACTTGATTTAGTGTAAGTTTGTAGATCCTAGCGTCGCCACAGCCTGGCGGGAAAGTGGTATGCAGAGAAGCTCTCGCTCATGTCAAAGAGGGCAGCAAATGCTTTGTTAAACCTGCATTCATTGAAGTTTTTTTTATTTAGTTTTGAAATGCTAAATTAAATTATTGTTCATTTATTTTCTCATTTATTTACTGACACGGTTTATTATATTGAAAGTATAATTCTTTTATTCCATAACATTATTTTATAATGAAATCTGGTAATTTTTTTTTTTTAATTCTGTAATTTTTAATATATTTTAGAAAGAAAGCAAATGTTTATTTTAACATGACTTTTATTCACTTACTTTTTTAAAAGTGATTTAAAATCAGACACCACAAAAAATTAGACCATGGAAAAGATGTTGAACATAATTTTTTTTATAAAAAAAAAAATCAATTGCAGTCAATGCATTTATTTTTTCAAGAATTTTTTTGGGCTAAAAAACCTGAAACGCATGCATCCGAATTTGTTTCAAATAATTTTGGATTTTCAGTGTCTAGAGCTATTGGATCTGAGTCAAAAGAAGACTTTGCAACTGCTTCGAATTCAATTTGACAATAAAAGTTCATCATTATCCTTTTCACTGACCAGGATAATATAACATTTGTGGCCATAAGTTAATTTGCTTGACAATTGTTTTACCCTTAGCAACACACGCGCAAGATATGTGATAAGCTGAGGCCGCGCTGAAATGCATTGTTATAGCAGCACAAACAATCAAAAAACGTATAAGGATAAGAAGTGAAGGCTGTGTTTATATCACGTGATGAAAGCTGCCCGATCATCAAACGGGGGCTTCTCTGCAACACACATTTCCCGCCAGACTTGGGCGGCGCCACTTACGTCTACGCGAGCCTTTCCTTCTTATCCTTATACGTTCTTTGGTGTTGCCTCGGGTCGACTATAAAGCCAACTAGAAGACTAATGATGACATAACAATTTATGACCTTTCCGTTTTCAGGCCTTCTGTTTAGGTAGTGTTAGTTGGGTTGGTGAAGCATTGATTATTGCTCGTTTGTTAACGTATTGTTGACCATCGTAGCATCAATGATTTTTTCACGAACTCAACTCGGTGTTTTGTATAGCATTTTTGACCTCGCCCTAATTTTTCACCTCGGGCTTTCTTTCTAGATGTTGCCTATATCCTGATATTATTTTTCTTATGCATACGTGCGTTGCTAAGGGTAAAACCATTGCCGAGCAATAAAACAATAGCCTTTGCGACAAATCACATACGTCGGCGGTTTTTGTGAAAATACACGTAGGGCAAGAAATACATAAGGGAGGCGGCAGCGGCCAAGTAACTGTAACATTCAAATTTGAAATTATTCGCAAGCACGGGTATGTAACAGTTATGCAGCTGACAATAAACGTACATCTTATGAAGTGAATAAGGCCCAGGGATTGGTGTACTAAGTTATCGTCTAAATTCGAATCTAACGCTGATGTGAAACTATTTAAATGTATTTAAATTTTATACTTAGTATAAATTCTATATCTTATTAGCAGAAATATAAACGCAGACTATGAAATGAAGAATTTTTGACAGGTAAAACCATGAGATATAGCTTTTATTGATGGATTACCGAAAAAAAAATAAAAAAAAATTGCGGTTTCTCTCCATCTAATTGCCGAATGGAACGTAAACCTTTTCTTGGTTTAACGAATAGGGTTTAATTACACTGAATCGAATGCAATCATTCTCAGAGTTGAAAATGGGGGTCTCCGTGCTCAGGAGTAAAGGAGTTCGACTGCAATTTTTGTGCGTTAAGTAAAAAGTATCTTTTTGCAAAGATTTTATAAAAAAATCTATTATCTTAAAAACACTTTGAATTTCAGTTATTTAAAAAACGGATAAAACTTACATTTGAAGATTGGAAGAAAAAATAAATGGGAATGTGGTGGTAAAATTATCAATTAATAGGTAGATTGAGTAGAGTGGTGCCACCTATTGTAAAAACTAATAACATAAAAAATTAACTTAAAATTAAATTATAGTAAAATTAAATTTTTTAAAAGCGTCTTCATATTTTAAATAAAAAATGCACTTAAATATAATAAATAATATTTCTTTATTTAATATTTTTTGGAATAATTTGGTGCCCTTGTTGAATGTAAAGAATATCCTTTTCACTGATTTTTAAATTTTATTTTCATTTCTATACGTAATCATTTGAAATATTCTGCATGAAATGTATTTAATTAAATTGATGTTGACTTTTCAAATGATCCTATATTTATTTAATTAACTTATTTATTATTATTGCTTTCGAAAAACCCTTCGAGCATAACAATAGAAATGCTTGAAGGAAAAACCAAACTCGGATGAAGTCCGCAAGCTAAGTCCTAGCTTAATCATAGAAGGGAGACCCATGATTATGGCCCTAGATTATGGTCCTTTCTATGATTATGGTCCTAGTGAGAGACCCAAGAGAGGGCTCAATTGCAAGAAAGGAGAAAATTTCGTGCTCGTGGGAGTATTAATGTTTGAGTGCAGGAATATCTTTACTATATCACAAGTGTTTGGGATTGTGGCTTTCTTTAAGGTTTTGTATAAGTGTGGCTTTAAATTCACTGTTGACAGGTTTTTATGTAATAAGTATGGAATACCAGTGGCAGAAAACAGGAACATTGTGTACTCTGGTAATCCCTGAAAGGAGTTTTATTTCGTGTGCAAGAACCGTCTGTGATTTTATCTGTGTATGTCTTTTGTAAATTATGTGTATTGAGTATATCAATTATGTAGGCCACTTTTTCTTGTCTGCTCTGTTATAAGGGATAGATTGTCAGTAGGGTTACCAGACGTCCTCTTTTACCCGGACATAATGAATTCTTTTTTTATGTCTTAAAAATTGTCCGATCTGGTTATAAGGAAAATGGGGAAATGTCTTCTTTTTCTGTCGCGACCTGAACCATTACCTAGATGAACTTGATTGTGAATGATAATAAACAGAGTCCAAATTTATGTGCATCCTCTTTTTTACTTTCTTGTACGAAAAATTTCGATTTTCAGATTTAAACGGAATATCCATTTTGACCATCCCTGAATCCATTTTAACTAGTTTCGGCGTGACGTCTGTACGTTCGTATGTATTTCGCATAGCTCAAAAACGATTAGTTGTATAATGTTGAAATTTTGTATTTCGCAATTGTAATCTACTTGTGCACCTCCCCTTTTGATTACAATCGACTGGACCAAAAATGTGTATTTGTGGTGTCCACAACAGATTTGCTAACATGTCTGTGGAGTTTTGTTTGCGTAGAACAGTTTGTGACGTCATAGTTTGATTGTTTCTTCTATAATTTGAACGCACAGCCCACTAGATAAAGGCCTGAGTGCTGTTTTCAAAATGGCGGCGCTCGCAGGCGGACTGTCTGTGAAATAAGCTGAAATAAAAGAATTATTTCATAAATTTGCTTTAATTTTCTTACAGAATCTAACCAAAATAATTAATCTATTACAGGAACTAATTTTTGCAGATTTCTAAAACCATCATATATGGTTTCGAAATTTTTTATAGAAAAGATGCTTTTTCTCTTCCTCCATAGATGGCTCTACTTTGAAAAAAATGAAACTATATTTATTTGCACGTATGTTGCCATTGTTTTGATTGAAACATAAAGACATTTAAATGACAAGTTCAAAAACTTAGATTTCGTTAGAAGATTAAAGCAAATTTGTGAAATAATTCTTCTATTCCATCTTATTTCACATAGACAGTCCGCCTGCGAGCGCCGCCATTTTGAAAACAGCACTCTGGCCTTTATCTAGTGGACTGTGTTTGAACGGCAGGATGACGTCATTTCTAACGCCAGCCAATGGACGTTAACGGGAAGTAAATCGCTTAGCTATTCCATGAAACATCCGCTTTCGTTTTCGAAACATTGTTTTCGTATTTATATTTAGTTTCTATTTTCGTTTTTGAAATTAAATAGATAAATGAAATTAATAATTAATAAATTAAAAAATGACGCAGAATAGTCGACTCAAATGCAATTGGTTTTATATTATGACTTTTAATAGGCTTTCCACGTTTCAACGATATCTCCACCATTACTATAGTCATAGTCTTTTAATCCCCTGGTCTGTGCCAACACCTCTTTCTAGGAGGTGTTGTCTGTGCACAGGCATTGAATTCCATTGTTTTAGTCCAACAATTGGATTGCTGTATTTACTGAAGAGTCGTTTTTTGCCCCCTCTCTTGAATGAATTTAGCTACAGCTCAAACATAACAATGCATTTTAACGATCGCACAACGTAACAAAACTGTCAGCTACTATACATTTGTGTAGTTTCTCTAAGACGTGTCTGGGATACCTTTATACTTGTTGGGATACCTTTAAACAATTAGACGATTAATAACTTGAAAATGAACACTTTAATTGAAAACTAAATTATAACTAGGTAAACAATTGTAAAAAAAGCATTTCGTTTACAAGGCACTTTTGAAGATAACATCACTCGGGTGTTCGGAAATTGTGAATGCCAAAAGAAAGTACGCGTGAACCCCGGAAACATTAACGTCATGTTTATTGTTGCATATAATTGCGAATGTGTGATCCTTACTCACGAAGAACCCAACGAATAAACTGTAAATAATATATACTATTCACATTTCTTGCAACCCAACATTCGTGAAGCCCTGCGGAGGAAACTGCGTTACTTTCTCACCACTCCATCCATTATCCTCCATGACAATGCTTGTCAGTGTGGCTAAATCTGAGGGTCTGTTCATTTCAAGACAGCCTGCTCAGTGCGCTCTCCATGTTAGGAGAGCCTCATTGAGACAGGTGGAGAAATTCAATGAGGGATTGCATTCACGAGTGATGGACGGCAGGAGAAAGAATTGGATGCTCGGATCGGTGCAGCAAGCTGTGTCAGACGTGAACTGTGGCGATCCGTGGTAACGTAGGTGTGGAAGTAGGTGTTGAGCCGCTACTTCTCCGTATCGAGAGATCTCAGTTGCGCTGGTATGGCCACGTGATACGGATGCCGCAAACTAGTCTTCCTAGGCAGTTGTTATTTTCCAAGCTGGTAGGTAAGAGACCAAGGGGTCGGCCTAGAACCAGGTGGCTAGACTATATGGCGAATCTGGATTCGAGTCGCTTGGGTATTACCAGGCAGGACATGCACCTGATGGCGGAAGATCGCGACCGCTGGAGATCCTCCATACGGCTGCTGGCCCCGCGACCCTAACGGATAAGCGGGTTTGAAAAGTAAGTAAGTAAGTAAGTAAGTAAGAAAATCTATAGGAGAACAGTTTGTGAGAACAGTTTTTGCCAATGGCAAGCAACTCAGTTGTTGAACTACTTGCAGCCTGGGAAGATATTCCCAATGACGACAACAACTGTGTCCGTGACGATAATTTGGCGAACCTTGGCAGCTGCAGGCTTTGGGAGCAGGAGGCCACGACGGGTGCCACTCTTGACAGCTGCACGTCGTCAGCAACGCCTAGCCAACCGACATCGACATTGGACCGCTGAGGACTGGCGAAGGGTAGCCTTGTCTGACGAGTCACGGTTTCAGCTGTATCGGGCCGATGGTCGTGTCCGTGTCTGGCGCAGGCAACACGAAGCCATGGACCCCGCTTGTTAGGTGGGACCACTCAGGCAAATGGAGGCTCCTTACAGGTTTGGGGTGTTTTCTCGTGGCATGCAATGGGTCCATTGGTGCATCTGACATTCACTCTGCGTGCTACTTCCTATGTCGATCTGCTTGGGGACCACCTGCACCCCTTCATGAACTGTTTTTACCCCGTGGGCGACGGCATCTTCTAGCAAGATAAAGCGCCTCCTCTAGCAAGATAAAGCGTGGGTTCCTTGTGACAGGTAATGGCTGAAGGAACATGCTACCAACTTCACGACAATGATTTGACCTCCACGTTCCCCAGATTGCAATCCCAGTGAACATTTGTGGGACGTCATCGAACATAACTGGTAAATGCAGCATCGTTATGGATTGCAGTGGAGGCGACATGGCTTGCACTGCCTGTGGATGTGTTTCGGGGACTGATAGATTCTCTTCCACGACGGGTCGCCGCCGTTATCCAGGTCAGAGGGGGCCCAATTCGTTATTAGGCATGTGTGCCATGACTTTTGGTGAGTGAGTGTTTATCTCTTGAATAAAGAAAGACGCCAATTTTATATTGAATTTTATATTGGCGATATAGGCTATATACATGTATTCGGTTGGAAAGAAAGTTCCCGAACAGTGTTTATTAATGACGAAATACACGGATATAATGCGGCGAAAGGCACATATCAATCTGCAGTGTATTCACAGTTACTGTCGAACACCTGCTGCCAACGACAGGGTAGATCATGGATGCCTGTGTGGTAAAACGTCGAAGTCACCTACTGCAGTTGTGAAGTCCGCTTCAGTTGCGAAGTTTTTGCCATTCAAAAAGTTCTGCAGTGCACCGAATAAGTGGTAGTCTGTAGGCGCAAGGTCGGCGAGAATGTGAGTGAGAACATCCTACTCTATCTCCAGAAGCTTTTGTCGGGTCACATTTGCAGCGTGTGGTCGCGCGTTGTCGTGAAGAAAGATGACATCAGTCATTTCAGGACGTTTTTCTGCAATTAAGTCTGCCACACGTTGTAATTGATTACTCTGTACGTGGGCGTTAATGGTCTGATTGCGTGCCAACATTTCCCCGTGAATCAGGCCCTCACACCACACCAGACACAAACCATGAGCTGCTTTTGATGCAGGGCGGTGGTGTCCATCTCTTGCGTGAAACGTTCGAGTACAGATACCTTTTCTCATCTGTAGTAATCACTATGCTCAGCCAATCAAAACGACGCTTCTTGGACAGGTGTGTCATGCAAGTTCCCATGCGGGTACAGTCACTTGCTGGGCCATCTTTCAAAGTGTGGATTAGTGTCTCCAGTTCTTCAATGAAACAACGATTCGATATACGTCCATCGCCACGGATTCGTATTCAGAGTGATTGTGCGGGAACTTTCTTTCAAACCCAGTACTATATTGATTGTATGGATTATGTCGTGATTTTCAATAAATGTTGAAACCACGGTTTAAGAATAAGAATGAAACCGTAAGAAATTATTCTTACACCGTGGTTGAAACTAAGAATCATTTTTGAAAGAATTAGTTTTTAAGTAACGCTTCAAAATAAACTCCATATTGAATTGTTACGCGATTGTCTACGCTAACATCGCCATCTATCATGCATAAAAATAAGTTTTTCAGGTATCTTTATATTAATTGGAAATACGAATTGCAGAACTTTAAAATAATCCTGTATTTAATTCGATCAATTATTTCAAACTATGCAAATTATATTGAGTACGATAATTGCCATTTCCACCGTTCCCCATCCGTTTACGTGTGCAGATACAGGATCTGTTTTGATTTGGACAACCACATATTGGCTTTTTACAGGCTTGTTTTCTACACCGACATGCAGGGACTATAAACAAATCTTGAACAACCATGTCTACCTATAATGCAATTATTTTCCACTGGAGATGGCATTATCTATGCTGCTGTCAATGCCCAATCTTTGTATGAGGAGCATTAACAATATAGTCATCAAACTTTAACGTTAACCTAATCTAACCTAGAATAACAGGTATAAAATTCCACTAACCATCATCTGGGGTTTGTAAACAACCATTCCCAGAAGAATTCAGGTTGTATTTTAAACCAGTTGTGATTCTACACCATACAAAGATTTTCTTTTCTTTATTTACTTTTATCCAATAGTTTGTCCTTTCCCCACAGATACACTTAGATTTACTTTTGAGAAACTTCATGGAAAAATATAAATAATACATCACAAGAAACGGGATTAAAAAGCAATACAAAATTAAAAAAAAACAGTTTTATTTATATATGCTTTAGTTAACAATATACGTATATACAGTGTGTGTGTTTGAAGCAATGCCATTAGAGTTTACAATGAATTCAGAGTTACTTACACTAACCTTCAGAATTAATATGAAAACTTTATCTCTGAGATTTCCCTCTCCCCCCTTTAAAGTAACTCATTTTGTACAAATTTCACCAGTGAATAAATATGATGTCAAATGATGCACTAGAACTTTTCACGTTATAATCAATATCCACAGAGATAAAAGCAATTTAAAAAAGGAAATACAAATTAACAAAAACAGATGGATGACAATGTATTTCAGCAGTGGCAAGAATGGAAACTATCAAGTCAACTTTTTAGACTGTTTTTTATGACGAATCCATAATTGCTGAGGTATACTCAAAGTCTTTTGCACAGCAAATCTTATTCTAGCAAATTAACTTTCATGTTCTCTTATCCATAGGCAGACGGCGTTACTTGATGCTCACACAGATTGCCACGGAAACTGTTTGGACATTCGCACGACACCTCACCGTTGGAGTACACCCTACACAAACCGCCATTCATACACAGGCATTTGAAAGGGTCATTGCGAGGAGGTTCGGTCACTGAAATGATAAAATAAAAATAAAAATGAAGCAAATTATTTCTAATTTTAATCAATATTGTTGTCATTATGAACCTGCTTAACATTGTTTAATTGAACAATTAGAAAACTTTAACAAACTATTTACAATTAAAAACTATTATTGAATAAAATCTTGTAAACATTCCAAGAAGGAACTTTAGCTGTGACGTAGAAGTATTATTAATTTTGAGAATTTAAAGTCTAGCTAAAGTTACAAATAACCAACGGAAATTTATTTAATTCTTTCCAAATGTATATACGTCTATTTTATTGCTCAACGCAGTACAATTATTTAGTGATTGAATTATTGAGCCACGACAAAGCGATTTCACGTGCGCGTGCCCATGTCAATAATGCTTAGCCTAAACTTCAGAAATGGTTTCTTCGGACTTTTCTTCGTACTCCAAAATCTACTTCTATAATCTCAACAGATCACTTATCAGTATGGATAATGAACGAAGTGAAACGTTACAGAAAAATAAGAAAATAAAGTAACATTCACATGATTTGCGGAGTAGAGTCATAGCTGGACTAAAGGATGGGAAAAGTCAGCGTGTAGTTGGCAAGGATCTCCAAATTCCTCGCTCATCAGTCCAATATATCATCCAAAAGTATTACACAACTGGAGAAATCACAAATAAAATTGGAAGAAGAGGCAGGAAGAGAAATCGTAAAACGCATTAAAAAAGATAGGAGAAAATTAGCTGTACAATTGTGTGTAGAAGTGAAAAAAATGATCTAAACATATCGGCTACTGCTCAAACCATTAAATAGGTTGCATGAAGTCGGGCTTAAAGGATGCACACCAAAGAAGAAGAACTACATCAGTAAGAAAAACCGAGTGAGACGCCTGAATTGGGCAAAAGAGTAAACCGGGCAAAAGACTATCTAAAGGAGGAAAAAAATTGTTTGTACAAAATTATATGGTCAGATAAAGTAAATTTAACTTATTTGGCTCAAAAGTTTGGATCATACACAGTGAAGTTTATAAACTGGAATATTTGAAGCCAACAATGACATGGAGGAGGAAGTGTCATGGTTTGGGGGCTGCATATAAGATACAGAAGTGGGGCATCTAGAACTTATTGATGGCATCATGGACCAATACAAATACAGAAAAATTCTAGATAAAAATTTCCATGCTTCTGCAAGTAACTTGGGATCGAGAAGAAGTTTTATCTTTCAGCAAGACTCAGATCCTAAACATACAGCTCATTCTGTGAAAGAATTCCTCAAATCCAAGAAAGTTTTAGTTCTTGATTGGCCTCTCCTGTCACCTGACATAAATCCAATCGAGCATCTTTGGGCTATAATGGAAATGAAGATGAAAAACGTAGACCAAAGTCAAAAAAAGATTTAAAAAAAATTTGTTGATAAAAACCTGGAATGATCTCGATGAAAAAACCCCACAAATTCTATAAAAATTTAAGTTACTAGTTGCCAAGCAAATTCTATAAAAATAAGAAATCTTGGACGTGTTGAGATGAGGATCACAAGATAAGTAATTGAAGGTTGACAAATGGATGGTTTGGAACCTGTCATAGGCGAAGAGAGTGAAAAAGGGAAATTAAACAACCATTCGTTGATTTCTATAAAAAAAACAAAAAAACAACACATAGATGGACATTACAGGGAAGAAAATGAAGGATAAGAATTCATTTATCAATTAATAAATATTAGTTGGTTGGTTTGTTAGAATTTTTAGCGTCGACTATTAAGGTCTGTTTGCGCCTTTTACACAAGTTATGTCTGTACGCAGCCCGGGACAAACACAAACATCCATGCCCGCGGTGGGATTCGAACCCACGACCAGGCGGACTGAAAAATTAGAAAGCCTACGCCCTAGCCCTCTTGGCCACCTGACCGGCTAATAAATATTATTTATAATAGATAAAATCTAAAAGCATATTCGAATTCAGCACCCTAAAAACCACATGAATAAAGCAAATTCATTCAAAAAGTTTTTTCATCGTTGGCCTGTGTTGTTTGTTAATTTCTAGCTAAAATGAAAACAATTAGAAGATATAGTGATAAAACGAACAACTGATGAATGACGACTATAAATGATAATTTTGGATTCTAAGGTGAATTATGAGAATATTCGTACGGTATCTAAAATTTCGAAGTAAGTCATTATTTCAACTTTTTGTTTTAGAGATGACAGCGATAAATGACCAAAGGGAGCTCTATTTCAGCAGAGATCCTATCCCAATCTTCGGGCAGATTAATGAATGATGTTGTCAAATTTGATATCGGCTTTAGAGATAGGGGAAAAAAAGTTTTGCAGTATATTTCTACTCTCGTAAATGCCATGGTCGTTAAAGTAGCTTTTTTGAGGCACGGACGGAGAGAGAGAGAGAGAGAGAGAGAGAGAGAGAGAGAGAGAGAGTTTGTTTTGGGGAAGCATGAGGTCACGTGCCTGATCGCATTACTGGCCCTCGGTCGAAATTAAGACCTCATCTCGGCTGAGTGGCCCCAAAAGAGACATTTGCGAGAAGGATAAAACTCCATCGAGACCGGTATCTTTGAAGTAAAAACGAACCCTCGGCTATTCGGGAGAACGATAAAACATGTTGGTGGATTCGTTTTTTTTTTTTTAAATGAGGCAAAGTCCTACTTTAAAGAATATTGTTTAACCACTCCTCGAAGCGATTTAAATACCTCAAAGCAAAACTATTTAAATACCATTCGTTTTTAAATATTTTTTAGTTTAAATAATTTTTTTCAGATATATCAAAGTGAATCTCAAACAGAGTCAATTCTTCATTCTCCTTGTAAACCGTTCTTTATTACAATACTACTGGCGGCTGGCTTACATTTGAAAGCCTGTGAAATTCAATTTTAAACAGACAGTGCCATAGAGGTGCGCGAGGCATGTAAACAAAGCAGACTTGATAAGAAGAAAGATACGTTTTTGTTAGATAATTTAAGCTTTCAAGCTGTTTCAGTCTAGGAATTTTGGATACACTGGGCAACAGATAGTGTCAAGAGATTTTTCACATAATGTATAAATTAAAAAAGACCAGAGAATATCCCCTGCCGTTGCCCAAGTATTTAAACAATTTATAACCAGGGCAATGGTTAAGCGATAAATAGAAATATAAAATATTTCATCTTGTATTGTATTCCTTCTTCTGTTGTCTTATTCTTCTTATTTATAATGCATTAATTCCATGGAGACTGAAAACTTCAAATGAACATGAAAAAAAAAGTGAATTATGATTGCTCGAGCTGTTTGTTTGTTGAGATTTTCCAATATCTCAACTTGAATATAAATATGACCACACGAAAACTCCTTAGAATTATTAAAGTAAATATTCACTTTGGAAAAACAAAAAGAATTCTTTAAAATGCTCGCACAGGAATTTTGTGTCTAATTAGGTTTGCCCAAGAAAATTCGACGTTGCATCCTTTAACATTTTAAAAGAAAGGTTTTGAGAATTGAATTATTTTTGTCTATATTAAAAAAAATACTTCAGAGATGGATTGAGAGTTGAGAAACTCTGTTTACAGCCTCATCTATATGTAACTGCTTCAATAGAGCTATATTCAGTCACAGAGCAAGGAATCATGTCCTGAATGATGGTTGTTCATTTTGACAGTATGATATGAACAGTTCATATCAGTTCATAGCAGCAAGGACTGCCCTCTCATATAATCAGTTAAGATCTTTATAGTTTTCTAATATGTTTAGATAAACATTACCTATAACTTGTCTAAAGGAAGTTACTATATTACAAATCCATATGAAAAATAGATTTCTTCAGTAAATGGCTCATTTGGGAAAGTACCTTCACCTTTTCATCAAAAGCTTGTATTTCGCCCTAAGTAAGGCAAGCATCGTAGCCGACGAAAAAGACAGGCCTTGGCAATGAAAAGGCACTTGATCTTCTTAGTTCAACAATGTAATTATAATTGTTTCCATCTTGGATTTTACCAATCAGTATTTTTTCGTTTGTTGGAAACAATGAAGGTTACATTGTTGCTTGGACTAAGATGATCGGGTGATTTTTCAGCACGGTCTAGAATACAATGGTCCGAAAGTTCCATTGTTAAAAGTGGTTAATGACAAAAAATTCGGTGGTGGCGCACGGCAGCATTGAGAGCATAATGTAGAAAATTTGCTGTGATTTACGGCTGTGCAGTACGATCTAGACCGTCATTCTTACATCATTTCATGGTCTTTTAATCCTCTGGTCTGTGCACTCGCGCAAATTCCATTGTTGGAGGTTAACAATTGAAATTTTGTATTTACTGAAGAGTCGATTTTTATCCCCTCTATTGCTTGAATTTGGCTACAGCCCAAACATGACAAGGACTGTTCAGCAAACATGACAAGGACAGCCCAAACATGACAATGTATTTTAAGCTTAACAATGCATTACGTGTTCAGCAACAAATACGTAACATTAGCTGTCAGTTTTGTTAGGTTCTACGATCGTTAAAATACATTGTTAAGTTTGGGCCATAGCCAAATTCAAGCAATAGAGAGGGCAAAAACACGGCCTTCTAGATACTACCAGGCCTGAACATGGAAAAGATAAAGCATTGTTACGTCGAATTGGTGGTGCTATTACAGAAGTTAGTTCGACGTCACAATCTTAGTGCTTCAACAATACATTATTGTCGTCATGTTCAGGCCTGGTAGTTTCTAGGAGGCCGTGGCAAAAATCGACTCTTCAGTAAAAACAGATCGGCCTCGGTGGCTCAGGGGTAGCGTGATCGCCTCTGATGTCCGAGGACGCGGGTTCGATCCCGGCCGAGGACGACGAGGATTTTTTCAGAGGGAAAATCCTGAGATCACGCACTTCCTTCGGAAGGGAAGTAAAGCCGTTGGTCCCGTGTAGTCGTTTGCCGGCTGCACGCTAAAGAACCCTTGCGAGGCAAAATTTGCGGCCCCTATAACGCCGTCCTGAAATGACCCATGGCAGTTGAAAAGGACGTTAATACTAAACAAAGCAAACCAAACCAGTAAAAACAGCAATCCAATTGTTGACTCCAACAACGGAATTCGCGCGAGTGCACAGACCAGAAGATTAAAAGACCATGACAATGTTAAACGAAGTGAGCGTCCATTTTTGAAGTGTTCGGTGCACGGTCTTAAATCAAGGAAATTTTCTACATTGCTACTGAGCTCTTTTTGTCATTAACCACTTTTTAACAATGGAGCTTTCGGACTATTGTATTCAAGACCGCGCTTTTCAGTACCGGGGCCACGCCACATAGATAAGAAGGCCTGAGCACTGAAACGTCGTTTATTGCTGCATCACACAAAAAAGGCCATGTTAATCGTATTTCTACCGATAATATTGCCATAAATTTGTCCTTCTGATGATGATGTAACAATGTATGACGTTTCAATGTGGCAGGCCTTCTTTATCTAGGTGGTGTTGGCCAGGGCCTGTCTTTTTCGTCGGCTACGGGAAGCATATAGCGATGAGAAAGACACGCCTGGAACATACCGCCTAGAGAGAAAGCTTGCTCACGAAAAAATCATGTATTGTTGCATCACCTACGATAGGGCCGAAGCCAACGAGAAAGACAGGCCTCGAAGCGGAAAAGTCACCTGATCATCTGGGTCCGAACAACAATCCAATCTTCATTGTCTCCATCTTGGATGTAAACAATGAGTGTTTTTCCGATTGTTGGAAACAATGAAGGTTGGATTGTTGTTCGGACCCAGATGGTCAGGTGACTTTTCCGCTTCGAGGCCTGTCTTTTTCGTTGGCTTCGGATAGGGCGTAGCCGACGAAAAAGACAGGCGGGGGCACTAAAAAGTCGCATGACCAAAATACATGTAGATCTAGCAACAATCCAATATTCATTGTTTCCATCTTGGATTTCAACAATCAGCGTTTTTTCGTTTGTTGGAAACAATGAAGATTGGATTGTTGCTGGATCTACTTTGGTCATATGACTTTTTAGTGCCCCGGCCTGTCTCTTTAGTTGGCTTTGCGATAGGGACAATTTCGGGATTATTATCAGTAGAAATATGATTAACAATACCCTACGGTAGGTGATGTAACAATGTATGACGTTTTCGTGCTCAGGCTTTGAGTAGAGATGCTGTTGCCAGGAAGCGGAAACGTCACCTCACCATCGGAGTGCTAGCAACAATCCAACCTTCATTGTTTTCAACAAACGGAAAAAAAATTAATGCTAAAAGTGTTCGGTTTTTGGCCGACAGATGGCATTGTCAGGTTACAGACATTAAAGCACTGCCTAAAGAAAGTATGGACAATCATTGTTGCGGCAGCCATTTTGATTCCTATTTCATTCCTATTTTTTATTATTGTTTCTTGTTTTGCGATAATTTCAAACTTGCAGATTGAACACTTCCTTTTTGACAAAAATTAGAGAGGACTGTGCCTCTGAAGTTTGAATTTGCTGTCTGAGGTGACTTTTCCGCGCTGAGCCGTGACAACACCACCTCTACTCAAAGCCTGAGCGCGAAAATTTCATACATCGTTACATCATCATACCTAGTCACGTGGCCTACGCGATAAGGCCTGGAAGCGAAAAAGTCATCTGATCATCGGGATGCTAGCAACAGTCCAACCATCATTGTCTCCATCTTGGATATTAACAATCGATGTTTTTCCTTTTGTTGGAAATAATGAAGGTTGGATTGTTGCTAGTGCCCCGATGGTCGGGTGACTCTTTCGCTTCCAGGCCTTGTTATCTCGTCGGCCTCGACCTAGTCATAATTTAGGACCTATTATTGGTAGAAATGCGATTAAAGATGACTACCCAAATGTGTTAAAAGCAATGTATGACGTTTTCGCGCTCAGGCTTTCTCTTCAGGTGGTGTTGGCCGTGGCCACCGAGAGATAAGGCCTGTGTATTGAACCTGTGTATTAGGTTTAACAATGTGGTGTAAGGCCATAGAAAAGCATAGAGAAGTTAAACCTAAGTTTGGAATCGCTAGGCAACCGGCCAGGAAGTGACGTCACCACTTACCAGCTCTATGCACAGGCCTTATCTCTCGGTGGTCACGACTGGGCCAACACCACCTAGAGAGAAGGCTTGTGGACAAAAGGTATATACATTGTTACATCATCATCAAGCGGCTATTGTTAATGTATTTCTACCAATAATAAGCACTAAATTTGGCCGCTTGATGATGATGTAACATTGTATACACCTTTTGTCCGCAGGCCTTCTCTCTAGGTGTTGACTAGGCCCCGTCATTTCGTTGGCCCCCTTGCAACAGAAAGACAGGTCTGGGCACTCAAAAATTACCTGACCATAGTAGTCTGAGTTACAATCGAACCTTCATTGTTTCCAACAAAGGGTTAAAATTCAAGACGAAGTCAATGAAGGCTGGATTGCTGCTCAGCAACGCCACCTAAAAAACAAAGCCTGCTGACTGCGTCATCAAAACTTGGCCGACAATCCAACATTCATTGTTTATAAGAAAACGAAAAAATGCTGATTACAACAGTGGCTGGTTTCACGCTTTGAAACGATTCGAAAACACTGTTTAAAAATAAACCGTTTAAGTGGCTCAAACTCTGAAAGCTGTATCAACACTAGCAAGTTAAACGGTTTTCTAAAAAACTGACTAAAGAGGGATTTAGTTGTTTAAAACATGGCTATGGCAACACCACCTAGACAGAAGGCCTGCGCACAGAAACTGTATATATTGTTACATCATCATCAAACGGCCAAATTTAAAGCAAATTATTGGTAGAAATACGATTAACAATAGCCGCTTTAGTGTGATGTAACAATGCATGACGATTCTGTGCGCAGGCCTTCTGTCTAGGTGGTGTTGGCTATGGTCGCCTCCTTGAGTAAGGACGAAGCTAATGAGTTTGTTTGTAATTTATGTATTATCCAATGTCTAACTACATGGAGTCTCCACAATAAAATTGTCAATCGCAACTTCTTCCGCCGTTTCCCAAACTCTCTTTGGACGATTTGTATTGCGGATTCGCCGCCACTTTGGCTCGCTTTGGTCCTCCATTTTGTTTTGACTTAGAAAAACGAATTGCGCAAATAAACAAACTAATAAACGGCAGCTTGTGTCGTTTTCGTTTATTTCGTAGATTTGATGACGCTAGTCAGCAGGCTTTGTTTTTAAGGTGGCGTTGGGTCAGTGAGTTGAGTCACGGCCTTGTACAGTCATCAAAGGGAAATAATCCACACTTGAATTTTACTCTTAAGTTTTACCGTTTCAATATTAATTTATTTTTAATAATTTAATATTACATTTAGAGTTAACATTATTAAGATTATTAAATTTAAATAATTATAATTAAAAAAGCTATTAAAACAACACATTAGCATTAAACGTAATACTAAGTTTAAACTCGTGTGGATTATTTCCCTTTGATGACTGTACATATAGAAACAACCAGGCCTGAAAAGATAAACATTCTCACGTCGTTCTGACGGTGCTATTACAGAAATAAGTTCAATATCAAAATTTTAGCGCTTTAACAATACATTATTGACGTTATGTTCAGGCTGATAGTTTCTAGAAGGCCGGGCTTGCGTGCCCAGGACTGTCTTTTTCGTCAGCTACGGTTGGCCCCGATAAGTTCATAAATGATGTAACTTTTTTAGACCCTAAATTTTGAATTTTAGACATTTTCGCTAAGAAACTTTTTGCTTAGATTGATGGACAAAACGACACCACGTAATGATAATCCTACATTTTCCGAACACCCTGTACAGGTTACTTTTGAATAGCATTGTGATATACTATTCAAGAAGTAATTTCACGATTTTTCCGAAGAGACAGGTTTACTTTTTTGGAGCGAAGTAGTGGTGAAATGGTAAAACTAACAATTTTAATTCATTCATAGTAGGAGTGGACTACAGTAACTTAGATAAGAAACTTAAAAAATAAAACATGGCTGCCAAAGACAGCTACACAACACTGAAGATAGAAGGAATTATGAAGTTTGCAAAGAGACATTGAACTCGAAACTTTAATGTCAATTATATTACCGCATTCAAAATACGATACTTAATAATCGATTATTGTTTAAACAAATAATGTTTCATTTTATTCTTGGAAGCCGACTTGTTGTTTAACTGAGCTATCGATTCAAATTTTTAATTTACCATGCAAAATTAACCGCAAGCCAATTTATCGGTACGTTTCCTCAATAATTATTATCCAATGAATATGATTATAAAATGAATAAAAGAATTAATATTTTTTTTAACTATTAGTCAAGCTAAATTGCGCTTTTTTGTCAGGAAGCTATAAGAGAATTAACTATGTCCGTAATATCAAATGCAGTCTTTAAATTGCATGCATACCATAAAATTTAATAGCATAAATTAATTCATATAGAAATGCTTTCATAAAATTCCATGAATTTCATTCAATTCTAAAAATTTTAGTAACCTGATATTTTTTAAAATTAATTATTCAAATATTAATCTATTAACATTTCTTAACATTTTAAAAGAGATTAATAACCCATAGATTCGGCTTATAAAACACACATTCAAAAAACCTTTTTCACCTGTTTTGAATTTAGTAATTTTAAATTTGACCAAAAGTTATTCAGCTTATTTTTTTTACGTTCACATTTAAAATGTTTGTTATTATTGTCTTCCGCATATTCTCACCTGCCTTACAAGTGACGTTGGAGTTGAGTTGCATGGCGGTGCCCTCGGGACAGGCACACTTGGCCCCGATCGGAGTCAGGAGACACAGATGGGAGCAACCGGCTTGAACGCAAGGGGTCGTCACTGACAGAAAAAGAAATAAGACAAAGACATGAGGAAATGTAACGCTTTTGTCTCCTCCCTACATTTATCAGTCAAATATTAAATGAAATAAAAAAAATAAGAGAGAGAGAGAGAGAGAGAGAGAGAGGGAGGGAGGAAAAAATGAAATAAAGAGCAAAAATCCCTGAAACGTTATGTAGGATTCTCCCCTCCCTTCATGAATTCTTTAATGTGTTATGTAGTCAAGAAAAGCCTAAATATTGTCATAAAAAAGGACTTGAAGAGATTTCCTGTTTACGTTGGCCCTGGAGTTCAAAGATGCGCGTTAAATTTGTCTCCCGTTTCCCATTATACCGACGCTAAAGTTAAACTGTGCTTCCATAATTCAACACCATGGACAATTTATCGTCGTGAAAAGTGTTCTCTGAATCATATTATAAAGAGGAAGAGTCATTTTATAAGAAAGACTCATTTGAATCATAGTAATTTGTTTTTCCATTTTAATGCAATTTTTAACGAAATATAGCTTTTACCGCAAGCTTAATGTAGATTAATTTCGATTGAATCTTTTGTGATAGATTGCTCTTTTTATGAAATAACTGCTAACCTGATTGTACGTACTTAAAGCCAAAATTTTATAATTGCTCTTTAGGTTGCCATTTTGGCTACCTATTTTAGTAATTATGGACCCGAGGAATGGTATTGCATAGAAATTTGTCACGCTATGCGAGACAAATGACTTAGATTGTATGGAAAACTTACACCAAAATTCATATCCATTTAAAGCTATTTCTGTTGCCTGTTTCATTTTTTACTGAGTATTACTTGAAAGCTTAGCCTACTCTATCAATTTCGACTTATTCTCTCATTGTCTGGGCTACGAGCTGATCACGGAAGAACATCTTGCTCCTTAAGGAAGCTTGTCTCGATTTTGCGACATGTAGACGAGCGTTATCATGCATGAATGAGGAGGATATTTTTCACCGACAGCTAATACAGGAGGACACACTTGTGCTTGCAATTTCTCATCAGTGTAACGCCGATCTGTGATGGAGCCATGCTTGATGCTATATCCTTCTAGTGCAAATCGGAACTCGTCTGTGTTTCGCCATTGGCGAAGTTGCCTGTGTTGGTGTTGTCGGGCAAACCAAGTCTTGAACAACGGCGATTCCTTGTTAGCTGGATCGAAGTCAGCGATAGTTCAAAACATTATTCTTCTCCAAACTTCTTTATGTGCAGAAAACTGCGCACAGATAAATACTGGCATGGCTAGAATATATAAGCGTTTTTGCGGGATGAACACAAATGATTAGTTCGGTTTCGTGATTTTATTGTAGGTGTATTATTTAACAAGTTTTTTTTTTTTGGACAAATCCTCGGCAAACCTGTTTCCGCTTGCGGCCGCTAGACGGCTACAGTCGCAAAATTGATGGATCAGTTATGTCGGAAATGATGATCAAAGAAGATGCCATGGTCTCCATGCTTCCCTGACTTAACCACTTGTGACTTTTTATGGGGGATATTTGAAGGACTTAGTGTTTGTGCTGTTATTACCGGCTGATCTGCCATTACCGAGCTCGTATAACCGATATTTTGCTCAAAGTGAAGAGGACATGCTTCATTGAGTATGAGATGAACTCGATTACAGAGGCTATATCTGTAGAATCACTAAAGGGGCACATATCGACCACCTGTGACAGGGGGAAAACTTGGTGAGTTGTTCTATGTATTTGTAAAGTTTCGTTAAATAATACACCTACAATAAAATAATGAAAACGAGGTAATCATTTGTGCTCACCCTGTATTTTGATTTTACAGCCATGCTCTCACAACCAATTAGATTGCTCTCAGGTTACAATAACACTCTTAGCATCGATAATAAAGACGATTATTCGGATCATCTTGCCCAATGGCATGCCATCGTGAGCGAGCATATTCAGAAGTAGATGGAGCGAGTTTCAGTCGCAGGCTTTTTTCACATGGAACTACGGTTTGTTCATGACACTTGCGATTTTTCCATTGCTGTGTTGCTGTGTCACCAAAGGCGGATTATCTACTAGGTACGAAAGGTATTTGCCAAGAATTCTCAGGTCTCGTGCAAAGAGATATCTTCTCCTCCCCAATAGAGCAATGGGGGGGGGGGGACAAAAATATCTATCTATAAGTGACCCTGGAAGATCTAATCCGCCTGTTATGCTGTGTTATCCTCAGGTCTAGTGCATAGGATTTCTTTCTAGGTGGTGTTGATCCATAGGGAGCATTTAAAAAAAATTTTTTTCGGTTTTTCATTATGAAGTTTACTATATTAATTCTAAGCTTATTCATGTGTTCATTTTTACTGTAAATTCACATTTAAATATTGCAAAAATTCATCAAAAAAGAGTCCGAGCGACGTCGGGGATATCTCCTAGCTTATTTGGCAGCACAGCAGATCCAAACATTTCCTAAAAAATCCCCGATAAATTTTGACTGTAATCCGTGTGAATGTCAATGATTTGGAAACCGAAGTGGTGATGATGCAATAATACGTTCATTATGATGCAATGATTGAACGCCGGCCAGTTAGCCGAGAGGGCTAGGGCGTAGGCTTTCTAGTTCTCGAGTCCACCTGGTCGTGGGTTCGAATCCCGCCGTGGGCATGGGTGTTTGTGTTTGTCCCGGGCTGCGTACAGAATTATATAATGCTCTAACTAAAAACGATCATCCCATGCATTTTGTTAGAGCTTGGTTAGATGATGCTGCGAAAACCAGGAAGACGCAGAAGTATAAAATCACGCCTACCATGATAGTTTCTAAGTTCCGTGAATCCTTTTTCCCTTATAATGTTATTTCTGTTTGGAATGAACTTAATTATAGCACTAGGAATCAGGTGATTAATTGTACTTTAGACCACTGTTTCAACCATAAGGAACATGCTTATAATATTTTATTGCAGGCTTTGGATTTGCTTTAACCACCTTAGCTTGTCTGCTTTACATATCCCCTGTTGGGATGCAAATATTCTAAATAATAATAATAATAATAATAATAAGATATAACTACTGTAGAAGGCGCAAAATGACCTTAGTAGTCGACGCCAAAAATTCTAATAAACCAAACCAATGATTGAACGTTCGTTTCCAAGAATTATTAAATGAGCATAAAATAAGTCTAGCAGACAATGTAGATAGTCGAGGAGGCACACGTGTCTCTCTTGGGCTCCTAACAAACGTCCAGACAATTGGCGAAAGTTTGTGTGTTTGGATAGGAAAGAGAAAGAACGAGCATTGGTCCGCCAAACTCTGCAGCTAAAAGACAAATAGCCATCCGGGCGTCAAAAAACATCTGAACAACGGGAGCTTCATCTATTTTAGGAGAGTATAAGAGCTTCTACGTCAAAGGCAAGGGAATCTTCGAAGAAAAGAATGATCTAAAATATCCAGTGATATTCCCCAGTGGTAAAGTTGGATATATTATTTTAATCGGAGGCACGTCAACTCAACAAGAGGATAAATAAAGTCCCGGTGACGCCGGGTTATCAGCTGGTAGAAAAGTAAAAATAAACCGTTTGATAAATTACAGTTATCAATATGCAATATCTCACCTGGAATATTATATTTGACAGTTTGAAAGACCTTGAAGTCGATGATGGCCTGGGCGTGTTTACTGACGGTCACTTGGACTCCGCGGCCGAATTTGTCGAGTCGGCGAACTTCACTCACATTCCTCGGAGCCCAGTATAAAGTGAGACCAAATATATCCATTCGGCCTGGTACACCCAGCATTTCTGGAACATAAGCAAGTACAGTTAATTGGATAGTGATAAAGTGCTTAAACATATTATGTATACAGAATGTTTTTTTCATCACAAGGATTTCTTTACAAGCACTAAACAAAAAGTTTTTAATATGTTCGCATTAATCATTTATTGAAATGATAAAAACAATTTAATTCCATGTTAGATGAAATACAAAATAATAAGGTAATTCTACTTCTGGAATGTGGGAAGAAATGGTGTTTTGATTAAAAATTATTGTTGTTCAAATAAAAATCTGAAAATAACAATAAATTAAAAAAAAAATTAATCACATACAAAAAGGTATGTAAATTAATACATGTTTGAGTCTCTTTAATATCAAACATGACTGGGCTAGTATTCAACCAGTTTCTCATATAAAACTGCTTTACGTTATGGTTTCAGTGGAAAACGAACCATTTTTTACAAGCAAGTATTATATGTTTAATTTACTTCTCATGATTTCATGTCATCCCTACATTTAAATATAGAAACCTATCTGAGGACACACAATCTATTCTCTAGATCTGGACCTAGAATCTAGATAATAAATCCTTGCTCACCATAGTTCAGGACAGGTTAACCTTGTAATGAAAGAACAAGTACAGACCATGTGCATGCGCGGCTGAAATACAGAGTGTCCCAAAAATTGATGTATACACCCTTTGAAACGGGTGCTCAGCAACAAAATATGATAGAAATATAAGGTTTGTTGTGTATGATCCAGATGGCGCTGGAAAAGCATAGCAACACGTTCATTATTGTTCATTTGTTTATAAACCAAAATGGCGGTGAGACTTTCATTCGATGAACGTAAGTGTTTTTGGAAAGTGGAGAATGTTCTTGAGGCTCAACGACATTGGAGGGTTGAATTTGGTACACCACTGCCAACAAAGCCACTAACACTGACTGAATTAAGAGATCAGATTGAACATTCCATCAATGTATTCTATTAGCTACAATCCAGTCGGTATATCGCTCTGTTCGACTTCGGTGTTGGGAGTGTACTGAGGCAGAAGGTGGACATTTTGTATGGGCTTAAGGAAGTTTAAGGAATAAAATACGATAAACCTTGTTTCATCTTATTTCTTTGCTGAGTATAACGTTTCAAAGAGTGTATACAACAATTTGGGACACTCTGTATAGTTCCTAGCATTTTTTTAAATACGAGGGCATATTGAAAATTAATGCCTCCATGGCTGCAACTTTTTTATTTTTTAACCGATTTTCAAAACTCTTTTTGTATCTGATACTTACATTTGTCCTCTATGTAACGCACTATTCACTTTTCGACATAGTCTCCATTCCTTTCCACGCATTACACCAACGCGTGGACTAGTTGGGTGAACCCATCGGAGAGGAATTCCGGGGTTGTCGTCGACACGAGGATTGAATGGCAGCTTTGGATCCTCTTCTGCAGTACGATAACGCCCGTCCGCACACGATCGCCACACATTAGAGGGGGTTGCAGCGCCTACAGTTCAAAGATGAAAAACTGCAGTTCAAAAATGAAAGACTTTGCACCTTGCGACTTTCACCACTTCCCAAAGAGGAAAGAGCACCTTTGGACCAAAGGACCATGAGTTGCGTTCTGACGACGATGTGAAACCTGCCGTTTGGTCCTGGTGTCGACAACAACCCCGGAATTCCTCTCCGACGGGTTCACCCGACTAGTCACGCGTTGGCGCAATGCGTGGAAAGGGATGGGGACTATGTCGAAAAGTGAATAGTGCATTACATAGAGGACAAATGTAAGTATCAGATACAAAATGAATTTTGAAAATCGGTTAAAAAATAAAAAAGTTACAGCCATGGAGGCATTACTTTTCAATATGCCCTGGTATAATTATATAGTAAATATACATCATTAAAATTATTTACTTCATATTTTACAAACTTAATATCACTTTTCAGATCTTTTCATACTTTTTATTTACTAACGCATGCGTAGACACCTATTCGGAACACTATCTTATCATGGCTACCATGCCGTGACTATTCAAAACACATACCTTCCACAAGTCAATGAAGCATTTAGTTTTAAATGTTTACGTAGATTGCGTGCACAATATCCAAATAATTCTATAGCAAGCAATTGTCTCGTTTTTAGAGTAAGTTTTTCTTATTACCTATCCCCTCTTTCTTATTGATCCTGCGCATCGATACAATGATCTCACATCTGTACTTGTTCCTTCATTACAAAGTTAACTTGTCCCGAACTATAGCACTAAATAATCGTGAGTCATAGTAAGAAGAATAGAAATAGTCAAAAGAAAAACGTTATAAAGATGATTTGAATGAATTCTAATTACTTATATTGCAGCTTTTCCTCTTACAACAGATGGACGAGATGACTGATCAAGATCAATTTTAGTGATCATAGTGTTTCAAATTCCATAAGAACGACAATAACATGTGTAATAAAAAACGGAAGACAAAAGACACTTTGTGTGCAGCATTTTGTCCTTTCCATCAGTTGTCACTCCTAAGTCGGTGAGACGAATGGCAACTTTTCTTATTGTAAATTCGAATAAACACGTGTATAGAAGAGGATCTGGCATGTCTTCCGATCCAACGTCAACAAAATCCCATGTTAAATAATAATACCTATGTTCGTTGAAAGTAATCACAATAAAAAATTTATAATCTCTATATTAGTCACAGTTGCAATTAGTCTATGATATCACTTGTGTTAAGCCAGTGCGATGTAAAAAAAAAAAAATCCTTCTTCAGATATGTGGCTTCGTTTGAAATCAACATTCAGAATATTCTGGCTAGGTTTGGAATGAGAAGGCGCTAAATTGAAGGTGAATGCGGCGTATGCAGATGCATTTTTTTGTTAAGGCACAGAGATAATGTCTGAAGATAGACGATGACGGAAGATCAAAATTAAGAGCATGTATTGGATGTGCCATGGGTTAAAACAAAAACAAACAGAAAACAAAAAAAAAATTATAAATGAGTTACCGTATGTACAGTCAACCAACGGAAATAATCCACACGAGTTTAATACTTAATATTACATTTCATGCTAATGTGTTGCTTTAATAGCCTTTTTAATTATAATCATTTAAATTTAATAATCTAAATAATGTTAACTCTAAATGTAATATTAAATTATTAAAAATAAATTAATATTGAAACCGTAAAACTTAGAGTAAAATTCAAGTGTGGATTATTTCCCTTTGATGACTGTACATTTGCATTAAATGTGGACCCAAGTTTGCTGAATTGATCTTAAGTCATTATTGATCTTATACAGGGTTATTCAAGAAGATGGAGCAGATTTCAAATACTTATTTCAAACAAACTATTTGAGACACAAACACATTCCGCACATTTCTGGATAGAAGGTTCAAAGTTTTAAAAGCCCTTTTTCAATTTCCAACAGCAGCCCTTTTTCATTTCCAAAATGACTTCTCCTGTGACGTCGCCATTTTCCTATAAATAAGAAACATGATCATTGTGTGGCATCGAATGGAACTTCTAAGCGCGCTTTTGAAATTTCAACCTTCCTTTATTTGAGATGATGTGCGGAATGTGTTTATCTCTTTTACAATTTGTTTGAAATGCGCATATGAAATTTGTTTCATCTTTTGAATAACCCTGTACAGTAAGCCCGAAGTATTCGTGGGGCTTACGTTCGCAAAGAAAACCGCGAATACCGAAACTTTGAATACATAGCGATGTATACTAGTACACTTTTCTTTACAATACATACATATGTACTATTAACCGAGCTCAAAAAATTCCATCCTCGAATCCGCGAATACCAAGGGATTTACTGTAAGCTAAGTTAGTTCGACTTGTGAAGACAATGAAACTATACAGTCTCTTTTATGCACCGGTGAAGAATATTTTTTTTCTAAGTTGCATATCAAAACTTTAGAATCCGTGAAATTTTTTTAGGTGACTCATCCTTAAAATGAATGTTAAGTGGTCATTCTTTATTAGGATTGTTTAAAAGAAATTGCCATTTTTAATAATTATAAAATTAATTACAGCATGGAATATAAAATAGCAGTGATAAGTCACAATGCTGGACTTTTATACGAGAAATGTCTTGTAGACGAAGAGAAAGACATGTCAAAACTTTCTGCTATTACGCGACCCGGCTATTCCAGAAGGAGATGGTTACTTCTGAAAAACTTTTACGCCATAAATATCGTGCCAACAAGAAAGTATGAGAAACTTGGGGAGTTCCAACCCATTAATCTCCTTCTTTGTTCTTCTGTTTTGTGTTGCCGAGAGAAGAGAGTGGAGACAAGAGCAATAGAATTAGGTAGATAGAATTAGGTTGCTTATCGGCATAAGGTGGAGGTGAAAATGTCTGAAGGACTGACCTCCGGCGGCGATGACCGTCCTATCCGATCCGTCCCAGTTGGAACTCTCGATGCGCTCGGTGGCGGCGTCGGCCCAGAAGATACGATGTCGCATGCGGTAGTCGACCACGAGGCCCGTGGGAGCAACAAGGCTGGAGTTGATGAGAACGTTGCGATAGGTGCCATCCATCCAGGCTGCTTCGATTCGTGCCGACGTACCCACGCAAGCCCAGTAGACCCATCTGTAAAAATAATACCAAGAAAGTTCAAAGCATAGTTCAAAAGGTACTTGCTCCTTTCAGACGACAAGAAACTTTTCAAAAAATATTGTCGACCTCATATCACAAGAGTTGAAGAAGACATGATTTACCGTAAGGAATGCTTTCCAACCTTCAAAACCTCACGTACCAGCCAATCATAATAGTAATATGACTGAGCGGTATGCGAGATATTTATGTTAGCTTATTATTTTTTGGAAAATTCAGTATAAACTTAATGTTCACTATTCGCGTTTCGTTATTGGTACGCGCCCAAGTGGTTGAGAAGCACTGTTTTAATTTTTTTTTATAAGAATATGCAGAGCCATGAAGTTAAAGAGGCTCCAAAAGTTATATTAGAATAGCCACTTTCCATCATTTATGCTTGAAATTTTTTAATTAAAATTTTCTCCTGAAGGTATTCATAAATTTACAAAAAGTTCAACATAATTTCATTTAAAAGATCAACTCGGCCATCTGTTAATTAATGTTGACTGAATGGAAAGTATGGAAAGAAAGATTGTCCATCGGTTGTGAGATGAAGGGAGTTCGAGCAAAATGTTCTGGAAAGGTCAAAAAGCCATTCTTATGCAGATGGACTCGAAACAGAAAGGTTTCAAAATTATGCTGAGCGCGCAAATTTGATCCGCTCAGGCGAGGAGATTGAACTATGACCCGCGGACCATGTTAAAGAGATGCCCTGACCCGAAAATTAATTCTCGTTGCAAAGGTCTATCCATGAAATATGGTCTATAGAATATCTTATTGATTACTCAATAAAAATTTTCGCATTAAGGGGAAAATTTTCACATTGAACACACTTTTGAGTGCATTTTTTTTGTTTTTGCGTTTTTTTAAAATAAAAGGTTTGTAGGCTTCTCATTTGTTTTAAGGATATCAAAGGTTGCTGTCTAGCCTACATATTAAGCTTTTTCCGACTCCTGGCAAATAAACGAATGCAGCAAATATATTGCTACAAGTCATGTATAATGCTATAGTAATCGTATGCTAAATTCCGAATTTCCCCAACGTAGGAATTATTTTCGGTTGATGAGGGAAAGAGTGTTTAAGAGTGTTTTCAGCCAATTAAACATTTAAACCAAATAATAATTATCATTATTATTAGTTTAGAAGGATTCTTAAAAATGCAGTCACCCCATGTCCTAAAGTTAGTGCCATAAAACATAGAGGTCGTTTTGAAACCAGGACGATTATAATCATTATTAGTATTAATTGACCTTTTTCATGACGTCATAAGATGGCGTCCCAATGTTGGAAAACCAACGAAATAAAAGAAAGAGTAGAGTGTCATGGCTTATATTTGACCTCAACTGTCATGGCCGACGCTAGTAAAGTTGCCCAGATTAATAATATAAGCTAAATTTAGTCTAAATTTATTTCCTGCATACAACATCATGATAAATATGATTGTAATAAACCGAGTGTTTATTTTCTTATTCTCATATGTTAAGTTTTGACCTCAACTGTCAATTATGTTCAAATATGGCGTCGTTATTTCCACTCTACTTTTTCTTTAATCTCGTTGGTTTTCCAACATTGGGACGCCATCTTATGATGTCATGAAAAAGGTCAATTAACGTTAACAAACTTAAAATTTAGGTTGTTTAGGAGAAGTGGAATATAAAGAGAAAAGCATTTTTGAAATGTTTCTTTGAAATAGAAGTTTGCAAACGGGGAATAAAATTGACAGCTTGCAAAAAACCTTTATGTGAATGGGCAAGAGCAAAATCCACTTTTGAAAAAAAAATAAAGAGATAACTGTATAATAAGACTAAGGTAAATCTGAAAATTATCACTAATTTGGTAGTCGAATTAGTCAAAAATCATTGTCGGAGAAGGTACTGTGGTAAAATAATATAAAAATATTTTTTAATAAATACACACGTGATAAAATCCAAAATACCTTTAAACGAAAAATACATAACTTACATAATTTGCTTTTGTGGGAGTCGGATATGGTTTTTATCAGTGATCTCACTGCAATAAATTTACTAAAAATTTCCAATTTATATTACGGAATAATTTCAAAAGTCCGTCCCGGTTTCAAAAGGTTTTCATCAGATGTACGAGGCCGATCTCTGTTTTCGCCTACACAATCTTGGAACGTTTGATGCCATTTTCTAATGCTCTTGGCAGTAGGGGACGAACAGAAGTATCTCTGAATCATCTTGGAATGAGGATAGAGAAGACGCTAGCACATAAAGAAATTGCTCGTGCAGCATTTCTGGATATAGACGGAGCGTTTGACGATAACATCTCGATTGCTAATGCAAGCGCAATTGACCCAACGTTCTGCAAGTGGGTACAAACCCTCTTGGCAGACAGAATCATTAAAACTCAAATGTCTGAGAATGAAATTGAGGCTTTAGCAACCAGGAGTTGTCCACAGAGAGGTATTTTTATCTCCCTTCTTAAGGAATCTGGTGGTAGATGACCTTATTTCTGAACTCAACAATCAAGGAATTTATACCCAAGGTTACGCAGATGATATCGTAACGGGACTTGATAGGTCGACACTGCTAACCCTCATGCAAGACGCTTTGAACAAAGTTCAAAGATGGTGCTGTATACGGGATTTGAGGGTAAATCCATAGAAAACCACAAAAGTACCATTCACCCGGAGGAGGGAGGCAATTTCGGGACCAAGTACCAACTCTTTTTGGGAATAAAATCAAACATATGAAAGAAGTCAAATATCTAGAAGTAATATTGGACAGCAGGTAGATTTGGAATCATCACTTAGATAGTAAAAATTAACCAAGCTAAATTTTGACTGCTACGTTGCAGAAGAGTTCTTGAAAAATCATGGGGACTGAACATGAGGATGGCGCACTGGTTCTATGACACAACGACCATCAGAACCAAATAACATATGCGGCTCTTTTATGGTAGCAAAAGACAGAGCAAAAGATTGTGAGGATCAGATTGGCTACTCTTCAGAAAATAAATAGCATGTCTTGGGATCACGTGCAATTTCAACAACACCAACAAGAGCAATGAAATAAAGCTACCCTTAACTCCACTAAATATATTTATCCGTGGAGTTGCCAGGAAAAGTTCCTACAGACTGGGAATTCGAGGGTTATGGGCAGACTTCTCAAACGAGAATCACACATACAAATTAACCAGAGATGAGCCAGTCGTATCTTACAATTTGTTCCTGACGATCCTATGAAGTGAAAATTGACCATACAGGAGATTGGAACAGGGATAAAACTAAACCCTCTAATGGAGACATTGTATGGTACACAAGTGGCTCCAAGCAAAACGGTCAAACGGGAGCAGGAATATTTTCCAAAAGCCTCAGAACTGAAATTTCACAAAAACTGGGTCTTTTTTGTAATTTAGGCTGAAGTGCTTGCCATTATATACTGTCTACCTGAATGTCTTAGAAGATCTTACTCAGGTAAGAGAATTTATACAGAGCGAGGTAAAAGTCTGGTAATGGAGCGTATAACTCGAAAACTATTTGATGTAGGTTAATGAAGTTAAAAAATATTATTACTAAGCAGGATAGAGGCTACTTGGTAGTGACATTTTCAAGTTTATGCAAGAAAGTATTCATGAAACTTAACTCCTAAGTATGGTAGATAGAGGCCTAGTGTCAATTGCAAAGTTGTAGAGCACCTTTAAATTACTTAAATAGAATGTTAAAATCACTGGTTTATTGGGGGGGGGGGGGAGGGAATTAAAGAAAAAGATGCTTGAAGTTGGTAAGGCACTTCACATCATTTGCAGAGAAGCCCATCTTTGGTGTTCTGCTGTCAGATTGGTGTCAATTTGGTGAGCATATTGTAGTATTGATTCAACCACAGTCTGGCTATCATTTATGTCTCCTTCTCCCTGTCAATTTAGTGATTTGGTCCGTACCAACTTCAAGCAATTTCCCCCTAATAAAGTAATAATTTTAACATTCAATTTTAAGTAATTGAAGGGTACTCTACAACTTTGCAATTGACACTATGCCGCTATCTGTTTTAGTTTAGGAGATAAGTTTCCAAAATTCATGGATACTTTCTTGCATAAACTTGAAAATGTCACTACCTAGTAGCCCCTACCCTGCATAGCAATAATGTTTATAATTTCATAACCTACACCAAATAGTTTTGAGTTACATGCTCTATTACCAGACTTTTGCCTCATCCTGTATATTCAGTGATAGTCAAGTTGCTCTCATGGCTATCAAGCCAACGACAATCTTGAGTTTAGAAATGCAGAAAACTTGTACAAGACTTGGCTCTCCATAACAAGATAACTCTTGCATGGGTGCCAGAACGTTAGGGTAACAGACATAGTTGCAAAGCAAAATGCTGCAAAACTACCTTTAGGCCCAGAACCTTTCTGTGGTATTTCAAGGAATAAACTGCAGCAAGAAAAATAAAAGATTTAATGCTTAAAGAGACGATTAAAAGGTGAGAACAGGCCAGCAATCAAAAAATGCAAGGCTCATGATTAATGAACCTTCTATGAAGTTAGCATCCCAAATTCTACTGTATAATTTAGCAGAAGTAGGATGAGAATTATAATAGGCTTTTTAACAGGCTATTACCAATTTAGGAAACATCATCACACGATGGGTATCTATGAAAACAAGCGACTGTGTAGGAAGTGCAATTTGGAGAAATAAACAGCCCATCTTCTAATTTTTGAATGCGTGGCACTAGCACACATAAGATCAACGAGATAGAATACATAGAGTGGCTGTACAGCTGCTATATTTGAAGACAATTGAAAGTCCGTCCGCCATTTTTTCTTTAGTATAATGGGCGTGGCAGACCTATAACTAAAGCATGGCCTTGTATGGGCGTAGTAGAGAAGCCCATGACTAAAGCAGCGATTTTCAAACCTCGGGTGTGCCGCAAAATATTTTCATAAACAGAAAATAAAATAAACCATTAAGGAATGACATAACCAAGTACCGAAAGGTTAAACTAAACTATTCACGGAACTATATTTTTAAACAGCCCTATGTTAACATTGTAAGTTTCTAATGGGCCATAAAGATACCATTACACCATGTAGCTTTGAACCAATGTACATTAATTTTACGTTATGTTCCTATTCATTCATGACATCTCATTCCAAGTCGTTTGATATATTACTTGCCATATTTTAGCATTGAAAGTTCCAATGAACCATCATGGTTCCACTAAACCAGGTTCCTTGAAACCAATTTGGACGATCATTTCTTTTACGTCATATTCATTCATGGCACATCATTCTAAGTCGTTTGATATATTACATGCCATATTTTAGCATTAAATGTTCCAATGAACCATCATGGTTCTACAAAACCAGGTTCCTTGAAACCAATTTGGACTATCATTAATTTTACATTATATTCATTCATGGCACATCATTCCAATTCGTTTGATATATTACATACCATATTTTGGCATTGAAAGTTCCAATGAACCATAATGGTTCCACAAAACTAGAATGGTTCCACGAAACCAGGTTCTTTGAAACCAATTTGGACTATCATTAATTTTACGTTATATTCATTTATGATACATCATCCCAATTTGTTTAATATATTACATGCCATATCTTATCATTGAAAATTTTTGAGGGTGTCATAAGGGTACCTTTAGTGCACGTGCCAATGTTTCGATTATAACCATTTTCAAAATGGTTCATTTCCTGAACCATATTTATCAATGGCCGAAATAGTAATTTATATTCGCTTGTATCTCGTCATTACTTAATATATCTCTCCATTGAAAATTGCTAGGTGGGGACGTGATTGTACCATTTGTGCACGTGCTATTGAACCGATTTAGATAATATTTGTGATTTGTTCATGCCATGTACCATATTCATCGACTGAAGAAAATAATAATGAATAACCGCTTCTATCTCGTCATTACTATTTGTTTGATATATTACTCAATATATCTTCCCATAGGAAATTGCTAGGCGGGAAAATAGAGGTACCATTTGTGCACGTGCCAATGAACCGATTTAGATAATATTTGTAACTTGTTCGTGCCATGAACCATATTCATCGACTGACGAAAACAGATTTTGAAAATCTTTCATAGCCTCGGAGGAGTTTGAGTTACAGACAGACAGACGGACAGACAGACAGACAGACACGTTTCCCCACACTGATAGCATAAAGCACCTTTCGGTACTTAATAAAATTAAAGCCTTTTAAGAGATTTTATAATCTTTTTATTTCAAATTATGATAAGTTTTGTTTTGTTTGTGGTAAAAGGTGTGATAATTTAATTCTGCCGCGGAAGTTTGGCTCAAATGTGTTATAAAAGGAATCAAGAACACTAAACTAAAGGAAAATTATTACATACAGTTTATTTTATTTTTAAGGATTATATGTGACAAATATTTTTTTAAACTAACAATTAACCTTTCATATTTTAACAGTTTTTTTAAATATTATAAGCTTATATTGACTCTTAAATATAACGAGAAACCCTACATACCAAAGAAATGAAGGATACACGAAACGCCTACGTTAATATAACTTATTTGTAATATGAAATAAATGTTGTTTTATCGCGTAGGTTAGTACAGTTGTACGCTGAACACACTGCTGCAGGCATGTTCACGTTCAATTACAAAAAAAAGAAAAAAAAATCCTTTACAAAACTCAAATAAAACTACAACTTTATGCCACTAGAAAACCAGGTAAATCTATCTGCTCAACGCGTAACTGACTTCGCTATACTAAAGAACCGAGTTTGCTGCTAGTCGCCGCGAAGGGCGCTTTATCCAATGGGATAGTCACTCTATCCATTCGTATTCTATCTCGTTGCATACGACACGCGACTTAACACTTGAGGCAATTCACCACTTGCTTCCTTAAAGAAGTTGGCCTTAACATACAGGGAATGAAAGTTTGTGGGTAGGCGCAATATTCTCCAGGAGGTAGAAATGCCTAAGGGACTGTTTTCCGGACTCTAACCTTAAATTATGAGTAAGAATAAAAGAATAAAGGGGACGTTGGTTCTTAATCTTTTACGAAATTCGCGCTAACGATTATTGCTGACTCGCACTTGCTAAAGCCGAGGACTTTCTGTTGTATCGGAAAAACTGAGACCGGAGAGACCTCTACCGGCAACCTCAACAAAATTGACGATCCCTTCTTTCCCTTCTTTTAACGTTGGCGGGTCGTTTAGCTGCCTTCGACGGTTGCGTGGTTATAGCACTTTGAAATCGGGTTGGGAATTCTGAATCACCTGTATAATTTTAACTGTTAAAAAACAACGGTAGTTCTTAAATCCGTGATGTTTAAACAATTATTTTATATTACAAAGTGTTTCGAATGTATTACTGGTTTCATTCATGGTAAACATTTCATTTACGAACATGTGGGAAACATGATGAGAGTGTATAAGATTGAGTGAAGAATACTTTTTCAGACAGTTTCGGACACGAAGTTGAGGGGAAACTGGCTTGATTTGTGAAAGACGGAAACCTTTACATTAATTATGTAAGGTATTAATTACGGATTGACAAGTGATACAATGCTGTTTGTGAAAACTGCATTAAGGAATGTGAGAACTATTCAAATGAAATTTACACTGTGAGCAAAAGTTTCCGGATTCTTAGGGGAAAGGAGGACGAGTTGCAACAGGAGCAGGTTGCAACATGACGTATTTCTTAACGTTGGGGCAATTTAGTGACGTATAACGAGAGTGACGTCAACAACTCTACCCAAAGGGCACTACGGGAGGGTGAGCCGGCACCGACGTGAAGCGACTTGGAGTTTGAGATTGGTAACCTTTTCCGGCTTGGTGGCCGAGAGGGCTAAGGCGCAGCTCTTTCCACTCTCGAGACCAGCGAGTCGCGGGTTCGAATCCCGCCGAGGGCATGGATGTTTGTGTTCGTCCCTTTTCATTATCATCCTTTCATCATCATTTCATTGGCAACGCAGATAGGAGAGAGGCCCCTACTGCGTAATAGGCTTGCCTCAAGAAAACTCGTTCATTATGAATGAATTACCAAGTTCGATACCGAACGAAGCGACCAAACAACAACCTTGTTTTCGTCTCTGGTGAGTAATTTTCCCCCTCATATTTATTTTGTTTCTATGAAGATGTATTTTTAAAGTATATGTTAACAAATCACGACATGGTTGTAGATGGGTTATCGTAGCATTACGATGATCCAATGATTTCTCATAATCGAAACCCATTGGTGAGGTGCTTTAGGTTTATCTTCCAATGTTGTATTGGATCGTGTTGCACTAGGTGCTGAAGAAAGAAGAGAAAACGTGCCATTCTCACTGATACTCCTGAGAAAACAGCAATTGAAGAAGGAAAAAACAGAAAAGGTAAGCGCAAGGGTAACGAAAAAACTCCAAAATAAAAGAAGCATAAATTTCAAGTACGCGAAAGTTGAAGTTTCCAAACGGCGGTTGCTCTGAAGATGAGGATAACGTTTGTTTGGTTTGCGGTAAACAGTATAAAAAGAATGAAGAATGGTACAGTGTACCAATTGCAAGATGTGGTCCCACTGGGACTGTGCAGGAAAAGATATGTTCTATGTTTGCCTTAACTGTAAAGATTCCCCCAGAAAGGGTGAAAAAACCAAATGATTAAAATGATGCAACTTACCCCGAGCAGTGTTGCAATTTCCACCTATGACGGGGCAAGTTGCAACACAAGACAATATATTCATTTTTTTTTTTTTTGACGTAGAACTACGTCTATCAGGGGTGCAGCCGAGGAAAAATTCAGTCGCGGTTTTTCGTTCAAAAAGTGATGTACATATCTCAGTCTATATCTTTCTATCACTATATCCTACAACTATGGTCGTTATCTCGTTGGAAAGAGGAAGGTTGAGTCTTGAATAATAAGCAAAAATTTCATCAAATGAACCACTAGGTCAAGAGTTACAGCAAGTTAAAGTTAAGTGAATTTTATGCTCGCCATCGTAATAACGGAGTGGCGCTGCTGCAGCATATACGTGTGCGGCGTGTATTGGAACTAATTGGAGCTAACCATGGCCTACGAGAAAAATGCCTGTGCATTAGGTATAAAAAAAAAAAAAAAAAAGTGTGTTTTATTTATCTTTACATCACATTTATCCACATTATTTTTTTCCTTTGTTAATCATGGTATAATTCTGTTTTAAATTTATTAATAATAAAAGGCAATAAAGTTTAACAAATATACAATGGAAATTTTATTTTTGATATCATTCAAAAACATGGAAACTCGAGCGTTTTAAGATAATATCATGAAATCCTGTCATCTGACGGCGAAATCAGTACATCATCTTTTATATAAAATCAGCGACAGCGGACGTTCTCACAACAAAGAAAAAAATCTAACAATGGGTTATTTCCCGATTATACAAACGGGTGGGTACGCTTCTAGTTTTCTATTAAAAATATGTTGTAAAATAATAAAATATATATTATTTTAAGCAGATTAATTATTTTAAGAAATGAACTTTGAATTTTTGTTAATTTCTTAAAACAAAACAATAAATCTGACTAAAATAATGTATGTTGGTCTTAATTGTTTGCAAAAATATAAATATATGGGTCTTTAAAACAACAGTGATTTTACGACATAGAGTCGACGCGTTTCAGCCATGGCTTTCTTCAGGACTGTGTGTATAATGAATAAAGAAGCTTAGAAGAACAAAATTGAAATGAAATTGAATATAGTAACTTTTTTTTAATTTTGTTCTTTTTTTCGCCAAAAAATACACATAAACGGTAACCAATACAGTAGTAGTTCTACGCCTTAAAAACCCACGGCTTTGGCAATCACCAGAGCCTCCGTCAATTTTTTTACATAATTTTGTTTTATTAATATCCTATTCGTTATTTTTTATAATTGCTCAACCAGTGTATCAATAATAAAACAAATACTGCTTTTCATTTTGATCAGGACTGTAATAGAAACAAAATAAAAGGTATACACTGTTGCAACCCACCCCGATTTCTCCTATTTCTGCACTGCAATCATGCTTTCACGAAAATAAGGTGTTGAATTTTCCTTTTAATTTATTACAGCTCTACTCTGAGGAATAATTTCCACCAGATTTTTGTAGATAGCTTCAGGAATTTCTTCCATTTTTTCCGAACAGTTGATGAGATCGGTCACAGATTTTGGGCGATATAGCCCGTATTCGTATATCCTGTCCATTACACAGGTATTCAATGGGATTAATATCGGCTCTCTGCGAACCCAGTCCATTTCTTCAACACCTGTCTTTTTAAATTAACCGGCACATACATCCTGGTTTGTGACAAGAAGCACATTTCTTCAATCCCAAACTGTTGCTACAAAGTTGGCATTGCAGATTTATTGAAAATGTCAAGATTCAGACTTCATAGTTCTAGCTAGGAGTCACATACTAAGACACTGCCTCCTCATTTGGTCACAATGGGCATCTGCCAGAACCAAATTCGATCATCCGATTGCCAGAGTGTATACCGAGATTTGTCACTCCATAAGACATGTTTCCATTGTTTTATGACCCGTTTGCAATGAGCAGTACACCATTCAAAACGTCGCTTCGTATTGATTCTGCTGATGTGCGACGGTATAGAGCGGCAGCACGGCGAAGACTTCCGACTGCATCGAATTACCACGTGAAGCCTCATCTGTCTTTTTCTTTGATTTACCACTTCGCCGTTTCACTGACCTTACTTCTTGAGATTTCCACTTGACAATGATGTCTCTTGCAGTTGAACGGAATATTTGCAAAATGACATCTTAGTTGATAACACGTTGGTATTTACTGAGCCTCTGATCACTGATCTAGTGAGATTTTATTCATATAATGTACTTTCATACACTGACATGCGTGACAATTTATCTGTAGGGATTCAGTAATTTAGACATCAAATTTTGTGCCTGCCATTTAAATGAACAAGCAGAGAGCGTCTTTTTTCCAATGGCATTGGCATGTAACTGAGATCATTTCCTTAATCCCAGATTAAAGTACTCATATTGCAATTTGAAGCTAATCCTATCTGTCTTTTATGATATTGCGATTTTCATAAAAAGTAATGTAGACCGCGGTTAAAGAGAACTCAATGCTTTCATCAGCTACACCGATAGAAAAATTTTACCAAAGCAAAATCGATTGTTAGAAAAAACTGAGCACGATAATATCATTTTAAAAATTTTAAACATTAATTTCTGCACTAATTTCCCAATAGATACTCACCCTATTTCAGGGTTGACGGCTATAGCTACAGGAAGATCAACTTCTGTATAAACAATGGGAACTTTGAATCGTCCATCGATGGTGCTGACAGAAATCATTCCTTGGTTTCTTTGATTGTAGGAAGAAATTTCGGCCCAGTAAAGGTTTCTGTGAGGAAAGGGAAAATTCGTAATATGAGGAACTGAACAAGAAATATTTTTTAAGTCGCATTTCCTTCCTTCCGCATAAGTGTTTTATAAGTTTGTTTTTTTAAGAAATATTTAAGCAAAATAATCAAGCATCTTACCGGCCGATCCAATCAACGGATATTGATGTCACATGTGTGTTAACTCTAGCCAGTACTTGTTCAAAGCCGCTCGGAGGAGATGTAGGACTAGCGCCGGGAATATACGATCGCTTCAGAACGTTATTGGAATTTACCCAGTAGATCATGCCTGAATAATAGAAGAAAAATAAGTGGTAGTTTGGAAATAAAGGCTGAAAGCTCTTTTTAAAGACTTAAATCTTTAACATCGCTTGAAGTTCTTAGTACTATATTGTTTGGTATTTTAATATTTATTGCAACACAATGTTTCCCTCTCGTCTTCTTCCAACTCCTTTACCTTCCCGCGCGTCAACGTCCATTGCAGTGATGTTGGCGTCACTCGCAATGAAATAGCGGAAAGTTCCTTGATGAAGTGCCAGCAAAGCTGGACCATTGGCGTATATGAGAACTTCGGGTTGGCCTAAATAAATAAATAAATAATCTATTTTTCAGGAAATGATTTGAACTTGGATGAACATATTACATCATTATTACAATTATTCGTTAATACGTATTTATTTATATTTAATATACTGACAATATATTTACTGTAAATGAAAGTATTTTGGGCGGAAAACACTCAAAAATGACATGCTCTTCGTAACTCTTCTTCATAATGTACGAACAAAATCACAAATATTTTGCAAAATGAACACACGTCTCATATAGTAAAAATTTAATTATACGAGGGAAAGGCAGTAAGTAAGTTAGAAATGGAAAGAGAAATGAAACAAATTAGAGTACTGATTTGAAAACTATTTTTATTTCTCCGCATAATCTCCCTCTACATTGAGGCACTTGTCGCATCGTTTCACAAGCCCCTCAGTACTTGTTTGGACTAGTAAGATAAAATTCTTTGGAGTACTTCCGTTTGTACAGCTTCATCGTCGGCCGATAGATGATGTTAAAGAGGGCCGAACAAATCTAAGGCAAGAGGAGCAAAGATAGGTATATACATAATAGTCTCTTTTAATTTTATGATATATATGATAAGCAATATGCCCTCGTAATCCCAGAAGACTGTAAACATCCTCGAACTGTCTACAAGACAATTCAGATGCTGAGAAAATTCTCAAGTATCCTCAGTATAGCCAGAATTTGCTCCAAGCGACTTCCATTTGTTCGGTCCTCTTAATCGAAGCGACAATGAAGCTGTTCAAAGGGAAGCCACGGCCTGGTTCACATAGCAGCCCAAAGAATTTTATGTACAGTGAGATTACGCCTCAATTTTGAAAATCAGTACTCGTATTTGTTTCATTTCTTTATCCATTTGTAACTGACTTACTGACTTCATTTATGGATGAATATTAAATTTAAATTTATCACGCATAAGGTTAAAACTTCTATAAACGAAATTCGTAAAGTTCATAAGTATTATATTAATAATTAACCTAACATTCACTTGATAAAACTTGAAGTAAACCTTAAAAATGAATCTAACAAAGTCTGAGAGATTACATGCTGTCCAACTAAAGAAAACTGGGCTTCTCCGATTAAATTTCCAATTTCAATTGCTAGACGTTATTGCTATAAAAATTAAAAAATGTCTATCAATTTAAATTAGTACACATCCAATTTTCTTTCGTTGAACAGACTATATACTGTAGTTCATGGATGAAAAATAGATGCGATAGTCCAGTGATGGAATCCGATGATGCCAAGAAAATATGGATTCCTGTAATGGTAAATAATAGAAACAGAAACCACAAATTCCATAAATTTATTTTAATGCTACGTTTGTGCATTTCGAGTGTAAGGAAGACGCTGAGGAAGAAGACTTGGTCGTCGAAACGCGCATACATAGTATTAAAGTAAGTTTGTGGAAGTTGAGGTTTCCCTTTCTACTATTTCTTACTCGTACATATTCGTTTGAGTTTACTTTTATCAGTGAATATACTTATTTTGGCATGCTGTTTTTAGTGGTTTTATTAGTTTTCTTTGATATTTGGTCACCAAATAATTTTTTTAAAATTACACACACATGGATATATATAAAGATAAACTTATTTACCTGTAGCCAAACATTTATATTCTGATTCAACGTAACCAGGATCGCATGTACAGTTGAAGCCTCCAACAAAATTTTCACATTTCTGAGGACAATGGTTAAGCTTCATAAACTCGCACTCATTGACATCTAAAGAAGATGAAAACATACATTTATCTAATAAAACATTCGTTCCTTGAGTTTTCTTTTAATTGCTTAATAATGAAAACAATTTTTAATCTGCATTTGAAAGCATTTTAGAAATAATTTTTTAATGAATTAGACCCATTTTTTGAAACATATTATAAAGGTATAATACACTGACTTGTCAATTGAAAGTGGACACTTTAGATTTCAGACGTTTTGTCGAATATCTAAAAAAATGCTTGACAAATTATCCTGAAACTTAAAGGGTGTAAAAAGCATGTTACATCTCGTATATTTCAGCGAGGGTTTTATCCCGAAGGCAAATAAGGGACCAACAACAAACACATAATGTTTAGGATCACCCTGTAAAAAATAAATGCTTGAAATGCGTTATAGCTGTAGTATATGCTTAAGAGGCTTGTTTTACTTTTCTGTGTTCATTTGTATGAGAATAGCACGTATATTCATGGAGATATAAAGGTTTCTTTAAAAAAAAAACATCGAAATTTTTTCGTAAGGTTTTTTCTTTAGAACATGCAGGGTTTTCAACTCAATGCTGTCATTTACAGGAAATTTGACAAACTACAGTAGAGACAACACCCTGCAATCAGAATATAACAATATTAAATATTTGATGAAATCTGAGCATTTTTACTAAACAGTGTTTTACTTAACAAAAAGAGAAGGGGTTTTCTCCAAATTTTTTGGACCGGATACAAGTAACAACTCCTCCTTACGCTGGTATGAAGGCATATTGACTTCATACCAGTGTAAGGAGAAAAAGTTCACACTGGTGTCCGGTCCAAAAATAAAAATTTGAATTATTGATTTAAGGAGTTTAAATGATAATTTAAATTTAAAATGAATTTAGTCTCCTTATAATGGGGAAAATCGTGAAATAATAAAACAAAATTTAAATTAAAGTCACCAATCTTGAAGAAACTTGGGAGATGAAGGAATGTAGTCTATTGAAGATTTGTTGATGGTAGAAATAAAACCAGTCTATTGAGGATGTAGATGAAGTTCTTGTGCAGATGATGTTGATAGGGGAAAACGATAATCTTGAAGTACAGATGAAATTTTGAAGGGTTGATCCAAATTTTTGGGATAAATTTCATATAAAAACGTTTTCGAGAATTTTTTTCTCATCATCAGTTGATTAAATATTTGAATGTTGAAAAACAGTTGAAATGAGAATTTAACAATTGATATAAAGGTGATGATGCTAAGTTGATTGTAATTGTTGGTTATGATTGTTGGCTATTGTATATTAGGGTGATTGTTGTTAAAAAGTAGTGTCCATTTATTGTTTATTTCTATTGATGGTTTGGCTAAATTTTTGTTATTTGTAATGATATTTATTGTTTCTTTAATTAATCTTTTTTTATAATTTTCTTCTTTTCCAATGATTTTTGTGTTATTCCAATCTGGTGTGTGGTTTTCTTTGATACAATGATTTACTAAATGGTTGTTTTTGTCATTGTTGCGAAGTGCTCTTTCATGTTCTTTTAATCTTATTTCTAATTGTGGTTTAGTTTGACCTGTGTAGATATGTTCACAATTTTTACATGGTATTTCCTTCATCTCCCAAGTTTCTTCAAGATTGGTGACTTTAATTTAAATTTTGTTTTATTATTTCACGATTTTCCCCATTATAAGGAGACTAAATTCATTTTAAATAAAAATTTGGCTAATACATTTGGCTAATAGATTAAGCAAAAGACATTTTGTTAACCTTGCGCATGCACAGTTAAACATTATTAAAACCCTGCATGTTAAAAACTAAAAACTTACGAAAAAAATTCGATATCTTTAAAGAAACCTTTATATCTCCATGGATATTCAGGCTATTCTCATCCAAATGAACAGATAAGTAAAAAAGCTTCATAATCATATGCTATAGCTACAACGCATTTCAAGCATTATTTTTTTCAGGGTGATCCCAAACATTATTTTATGCTTAATTTGTTGCTGGTTCCCTATTTGCCTTCGGGGCAAAACCTTCGCTGAAATATATAAAGCGTAATACGCTCTTTACACCCCTGAAGTTTTAAAATAATTCTTCCAGTATTTTTCTAGATATTCGACAAAACGTCTAAAATCGAAAGTGTCCACTTTCAATAGAGCAATCAGTGTATATAGTCTATGTTTATATTCAGTTAAAGGGGTCAAAAAAATTCTGATGATTTTGTGTAAATTTATTGAAGGGTTTAAGGAGCTCGGGTGTGAGTTTCCACGATAGCAGAGAGCGTAATGAACTCAGAAAATCTGATCACGCCTCCCATAATCTTCTTTCTCTTGTGACCCCCACGGTAACGTTGACTTATCATATGAGACTCATTTTTATTTATTGATTCTCCTCCTACCTTCGCATTGGTGTCTGCCTGGAAGTGATAAGTGGAACCCTGGGCTACAGTGACACATGTATCCTCCCGTCGACAGGCTTATACAACGCTGTTGACAGCCTGCTGTTTCACATCGA
The DNA here is from genome assembly GCA_023313115.1 of Rhysida immarginata. NCBI lineage: Eukaryota > Metazoa > Arthropoda > Chilopoda > Scolopendromorpha > Scolopendridae > Rhysida > Rhysida immarginata. The sequence goes on from JAHWFO010017185.1 coordinate 1,127,922, forward strand.
CCTTCGGAATCTGTAAAATGAAAGCAATGCGCATTTAAATAATGCGCTTGAAAGAAAATAAAGCAAAAGAAGGGGGAAAAAAAGATAATTGAATAACCGTCATATACAGCTACAATGCTTTTCAGAAAAACTTTAGGATCTTGACTCCATTCTTCCAGAATTTTTTATATTTCTGTCTCTCCTTAATGTGTAATTTTAACCTTGTCTGAATAGCCTCCCAAAAAAAATTTCTTAGTAACAGTATTCAAATTTAATAATCAAAAAATAAAATGCCTCTTTGGGTACAACATGTGGGGAGTATAGTCCTGAATAGCTTTATTTTAATAGCTAGATTCTTATCATTCACTAAGTAATTTATATAAAAATCAGTTTTATGCGTACCTTTGATCAATTTATATTGAAACGGCCTACTAGATACTCCTTTTTAGTATCCAGTAGGTCGTGGTATTGATTTTTAATTTTATTTACAAATTAATTATCATTTTTGTACCAAAATTTTAAAGTTTCTTAATGGGGAACATCGCATAGTATCGCTTTTGTCCGTGGCGCTAATGTTCTATCAGTTACCATTTAAAGCTTATACCCCTGCAGAACAAAAAATTAACGTCCAATAATCTGCCCAAATTTCGTTCTTTTTTTAAACAAAATTTACTTACTTACTTACTTACTTTTCAAACCCGCTTATCCGTTAGGGTCGCGGGGGCAGCAGCCCTATGGAGGATCTCCAGCGATCGCGATCTTCCGCCATCAGGCGCATGTCCTCCCTGGTAATATCCAAGCGACTCGAACCCAGATTCTCCATGTAGTCTAGCCACCTGGTTCTAGGCCGACCCCTTGGTCTCTTACCCACCGACTTGGAAAATAACAACTGCCTAGGAAGACTAGTTTGCGGCATCCGTATCACGTGGCCAGACCAGCGCAACTGAGAT
>JAHWFO010017185.1:1129250-1242844 GCA_023313115.1 Rhysida immarginata
TTCCCATGCCCTCTTGTATAATATTACCAAGTATTATAGCTTTTGGTCCAGTAGTTTTTTTTAATGGCCATGTCAAAAAGGAACTTTAATTATAAAGGCCCTGTAGAATAATATCTGAAATCTGACAATAAATCAGTTCCTTCTTTGAAGATGAGGTAGGAAGCGTATGGTATGTAAACTAGAATCAACAACCCACATTATCTGTCATGAACAGTTTTAAAGTTAAAACAAGAGTTGATTAAACGAGGAGAAAGCACAGGAGGGAAAAAATTGACTCGATGTAAAGGTTAAATATTTTTTTAGCAGGGCTGTGGAGATCCTATTGGCAGAGCAGAGGGAGCCTCCCCCCCGCCCCTCCCCCCAAATCAAAAAATCTACATAGAAATGTTCGTTTTTTCCTGAAATTAAGATGTACAGAAAAAGTTGGAGTATTGGTGCTAGCTTTAATCAGAAAAGATGGAGCTAGCATTTTGTACGCTTTTCCTCTCTATTAGCTAAACAGGCAATAAAAGTTATTCTACAATAGAAAGGAGAAAATTTTTGAATCCAGTAATTAAATTATTTATTATTCAAAAAAGAAGCCTAATTCGACCTGATAGGTATCGCGAGAAAATTATTTTTCAATCCCCCATTAAAAGATATTTTTATCTTTACGTTATCAATAAATAATATCTTTAATTAGTCACACTTAGATTAATTATAGAATCTTAATGATAAAAAAAAGTTCATGAATATTTTTGGGTTAACTCTATTCCATTTATTTTGTGTAATCTACAGTATGTTGTTGAGAGCAACAAATACTCCTACTCTTGTGTTATTATAGATTACGAGTTTTCTTTCTCTCTTTTTTTTTTCTTCTTAAATTTCAGTCTTAATCTTATCATTTTTAAAAGTATTTATAATTAATTTAATTTTATCAATTTGCATACATTTTCATGACTTATACTGGTAGTTTTTCCTTTATATCTGATTCTTTATTTCGTATTCTATTTATTAAGCCTTTCACGTAAGAAAAATATGAATGAAAAGGAATTTCAAGGTAATAAATTTTAGAGTATACTGAACTGCATCCGACTTCATCGGAGTTGTCGCCGCAGTCGTCATGTTGATTGCAGATTTGAACGAGCGAAACGCACCGTCCATTGCTGCAAGCGAATTCTTGTGCACCGCATGGCCGATTCGTGGCGCACACGGTGAAATTGTTCTCGTCGGAACCGTCAACACAGTCGGGCTTCCCGTCGCAAACACGGCCCCATGGCACACCGCGACCGTCACGGCATGGAAATGAGTTGGACTGAGGCGGAGGACCTAAAGAAAAGGGCAAAGCAAAGCATTAATAAAGCATCCTATGGAAAGCAATTTCAAATGTCATGGTTAGCAAGAGGAAAAAGAATGCCCCCAACCCTCTGATTTTGTTTGCCTGATTACGTAGGTAAAAACGATTCGATGCAAACGAGGAAAGAATTTTCCCGATTTACATGAAGGTGAAGGAAAAGTCGAATAGTAACACGAACTTGAATCAAAGAACTACATCAGAAACGAGTTCAGCTTACATATCAAACTATTCTTTGTTCAAAACACAATGTGAATTAATAAAGAGGTTTACTGATTCACTTTCTTTGAGGCTTCTAACAAAAATTCAAATAAAATAGATAAAAAACATTTAAGTACAGCGTTTGAAAAGTATATTTTCATACTGTTCCTATCCCGCGTTGTACAGTATCAACAAACTCAGAGTAATTAAAATTATAATATACTGGATTTTAATCAATGTATTTACTTAATTATCAATGAACTTCTTGTTTTCAAACTGGCAAAAGGGATTCAAACAAACTAGATGGATCCCGTCAAAATTTGACGATAAACAACAATTACGTATATTAAAGATAGATCCCGAAACCTGTTGCCATACTTGAAGCCAACTGGGAAGCTCCGCCTCCCAGAACCGTCATGGCCGAAAGTGAGTGAAGATGATGCAAAACACATGGATGAACATTCTTTCATATGCAGATTACGGAGTGATAAGTTTATCTTTTCGTTAACTTTCGTTAATGACTTATATTAAAGGCAAATTCCAAATCCTATTGTTAACATCGCCACCAAAGTGAAGTCAATTGAAGCCATGACAGGAGTGAGCCGTGGAGTAGTTAGCTGTCTGGCTGCTTTGTTTTTGACAATTTTGGGCCCAAGTAATAATTAATTCAAAACCATTCCTCAAAGTCGTTCCACGTACAGATGTACAAAAGACACGACAAAGGTTCAGGAATCACTTTCCACAAGCATAAATCAAAAATACGTAACAGAAATGCAAATACGTAACTGAAAGATGATCGTAAAATTGTTTATAAAATATAATAAAATACTTAAAATAATGAAGGTTGGATTGTTGACTGGACTAATATGGTCAAGTGACTTTTCCGCGCTGGGCCAACACCACCTCTACTCAAAGCCTGAGCGCGAAAACGTCATACATTGTTACATCACCTACGGTAGGGTATTGTTAATCATATTTCTACAAATAGTAAGCCCGAAATTGTCCCTACCGAAGGTGAAGTAACAATGTATAATTTTTCCGTGAGCAGGCTTTCTCTCTAGGCGGTATAGAGGAAAATATCTTCGCATTGAATGATGGGTACAGCTGCCATTTTTTGAGGGCAAGAAGAAGGCAATCCTATACTGCTACTCATCGAAGTGCGCCGTTTTTGCCCGACTTGTTATTGTATAACGATGGTAACGAGTTGTTGCGTGTTTGGATGTATTGTATAACAATGGATAAGTTCAGAGCCATGGCAGCCATGGGTCTCGATGCCCTCAAAAGATGGCGGATATTCAATGTTTGTTTTGATATTTCTCCCTACTGGCTGGGGCTCATTATTTCGTTGGCCCCGTAAACAACCCATCCCCATCTCTTTAATAAAAATCTATTTGCCTGTATTGTTGTTTATTGTTATCGTTGTTAAATGTTTTTATATAATTGTTGTTAATTTGATCATCACTGCTAGAAAAATTGATGATTGTGACGTCATTGTGGAGAGAATTTTTGATTTGCCAGCGTAAGCAATTTTGAAATGTAAATTAACGCTAATTAATAGTAATTATGGACACAAAAACTAACTTTGACAAATCTACAACTAAGATCTTTCATTTAAGACCAAAATGATGTTTACAGATGCAGTAGTTTTCTCCAACAAACTGTCGAAAGAATCACCCTTGGATAAATATATAGATGATGATATGAAAAATCCTTTTTCAATTAAATACTATCACTCTAAAGATTTTTTCATGAGAACACGTTAAAAAATGAGAAGATAATATATCAAAAATGTAAAATGGTTTAATATCTCCAGAATTTACCAATACACAGGGTGTCCATAAAAGAATGTCCCAGTTTCAATGGTATATTATAACAGTTTAATAAAGACTATTTACAAAAAATCATACATCAAATTGAAGGTAAACTCACCTAGTTTTTCTTATAAATGTTCAATGTGTTCACCTTTAGTTATACGGCACACATCCAACCTAAAGTCCAATTCTTCCCAGACTTTGGTTAACAAGTCCGGAGTAATGGAAGCAATAGCTAGCCTCTTCAATTCTGTGTCTCAACTCTAGCAAATCTATAGGTAGCGGCGGTCCTCACGCATGCACGTATCTAAAACTGTTTGAGTTACTCTTTCATTGTGACCTTAAACCAACACACTACAACGCTTACAGTTGACACGATTAAACTTTATAACTGGGACATTCTTTAACAGAAATACTGTATATCAACAAGATTTTTCCGCGCGCAGATTGCGCGATAATTAGTTTTAAATTCAATTAATATTGTTGCAAAGCTCGCACATTCAAATTGTTTCGTGTGACGAACCAACACAATGCCACCTAAAAAGAAAGACTGAGCGGGAAACGTCACACATTGTTACGTCATGATACAAAGTCACGTAGCTCACGAGATAGACAGGCCCTGGCCAATACCACCTAATTAGAAAGCCTGAGCGCGAAAACGTCATACATTGTTAAAACGTCATAGCTAGTCATCTTTAATCGCATTTCTACCAATAATAAGCCTTAAATTATGACTAGGTATGATGATGTAACAATGTATGAAATTTTCGCGCTCAGGCTTTGAGTAGAGGTGGTGTTGCCCTGGCGCGGAAAAGTCACATGATCATCTTAGTCCGAATAACAATGTAACCTTCATTGTTTCCATCTTGGATTTTAACAATCAGCAATTTTTCGTTTGTTGGAAACAATGAAGGTTACATTGTTATTCGGACTAAGATGATCAGGTGACTTTTCCGCGCCAGGGCGTGACCACCGAGAGAGTAGGCCTCCGCAATGAAACTGAATACATTGTTGCATCACATAGATAGTGCACGAGGCCAACGAGAAATACACTTTGGATAGTGCATTATTATTCGTATTTCTACCAATAATAAGCCCTGAATTTGCACTATCTATGATGATGTAAAAATGTAGTCAGTTTCATTGCGGAGGCCAGGGCCCGACTCTCGGTGGTCACGGCCAGGGCCAACGCCTCCTATAAAGAAAGCCTCGGCACTGAAACGTCAAACATTGTTACATCATCATAAGTCGACCAAATTTAGGGATTATTATTGGTAGGAATACGATTAACAAAGGACGAAGTATGATGATGTAACAATGTATGACATTCCAGTGCGGAGGCTTTCTTTATAGGAGGCGTTGCCAGGGCCCGACTATCTCGTGGGCTACGACAAAGTCATAATTTAGGGATTATTATTGGTAGAAATGCGATTAAAGATGACTGTGTATGATGATGCCATACATTGTTACGGTAACAATGTATGACGTTTCTGCGTTCAGACCTTATCTTTAGGTGGTGTTGGTTGGACGAACCAATGACGTATATTAAAGATAGGCTCCGAATCCTATTGTTGTAACTTGAAGCAAATTGAGAAGCTCCATGCCCAGAACTGTCATGGCTGAAAGTGAGTGAAGATGATGCAAAACACATGGCTAAACACGAGAATAGCTGATTAATAATTCTTTCACATGCCGATCACGGAGTGATAAGTTTATCTTTTCGTTTACTTTGTATTTGAAGTATTTTATTATATTTGATACACAATTTTTCGATCATGGTTTCAATTTCGTTTCGATTGTCTTTCAGTAACGTATTTTCATTTTAGTTACGTATTTTTGATTTATTTTTGTGGAAAATGATTCCTGATCCTTTTTCGTGTCTGTTTGTACAGTCGTACGCAGAACAACTTTGAATAATGGTTTTGAATTAATAATTCCTCGGGGCCCAAAATCTTCAAAAACAAAGCAGCCAGACAGCTAATTCTCCACGGCTCACTCCTGCCCAGAACTATCATGGCTCAATTTGCTTCACTTTTTGCCGCTGTTAACAATAGGATTCGGAGTCTATCTATAATACACGTCATTGGGACGAACTCGCATGTCCTCCTTTATTTAAAGTTTGATAAAAATTGCTGCTCAGACAACAATGGTCAGGTGACTTTTCAGTTCCGGCGTGAGCTTCAAGCCAGCGCCAACAATGATTAAACGTGCAACAACAAAGCAAAGCTGTTTTCGTGACGAACTCACATGTTCTCCTTTATTAGGAGCTTTAGCAAAAAGCTACTTATAAGAATGCGCCCTTGGTCTGTACGTTTATCCGGCCGCCCGTTCGGCCGTCCGCCGTTTGTACGATAACTTGAAAACGGATTAACGTTTTCAAATTCTGTTTTCAGAAATATGACCATCTGTTTTAGCTCGGCCGTTTCAACGTTTCAGAAGTTTTCGTGAATCCCTTCAAGTCGAATTCACGTGCTAAAACATTGGCTGTAAAGAATACCAAGATAATGGTATGACATATAACAATCGATTTATCAAGAAGGAATACATTGTTACTTTCTGTTCATCTTTTAGGCGTTCCCCTGGACACCAGCACGCGCACGTGAAATTGCTTTGTCGACGCATGATTGCTGAAGTGTTCATAAATTATATCATTAAGTAGCGGAAGAATGGAGCTAGTTATTGCTTTTATTTTGTCCGTCCGTCCCCTCATAATTTCTACATTTTTTAAGGTAGAAGGTTGAAATTCGGAATGTACCTTCCTATGGGCATGTCCACCTTCACTATTTAGTTTTGGTTTTGATTGGTGCACAGGGATCGGAATTATGGAGGTGGGATTCAGAGAAGACAAAAGATATATGTGCAATTTACGTACGTAAAGGGGTGAAATTCAGTATCCAGATTCCTCTAAGCAAGATCTACATTACTATGAAGTTTAAGCCCAATTGTTCCAGTGGGGTCGGAATTGCGAGGGTGGCAGTCACTTGTTCTTTAGAACTATGGCAACATATGGCATGTGATATATCATTCTATCGGAAATGATGAAAAAGAAAAGAAGATACGAGTTTTTTTTTTACATTTTTTACATATCACGTTCGAGAAAATAAATTTTTTGATTAAAAAAATTGGGGGGGACGTAAAAAGTGTAGATAAAGGAGTAAAAATAGATGACCGCAGTATCTGCTACTTGCCTTACTTTACTCAGGGGGGGATTAATTTCTTTTTTTATAAATGTATCTCTGCTTCACTGCTAAAGCTCCTCCTTGGAATGTTTACAAGATTTTATTTATAGTTTGATATCAGTAGAGGTAAAACGCACACGAGGCATCTTTCATGATGTAACGTACTGTAGATTTTGAGAATGGCCTTTTCTCATTGGTGTTACTTTCAAACAATGAATGATGTTTGATACGATTTTTCCGGAAACGGAACTTCCAAAGTCATTGGGTGAACTTGGAAGCACGGAAAACCATAACACATGATATCTAACGCGAGCGATTGCTTGATAACATGTAGCCGCCCTAGGACATCCATTCTTGACGAGGTCAGACATGTCTGGAGAAAAAAAAAGTGACCACGTACTTTTTCCTCGTGGAAGGAGGGAGAGACACAATTTGAATACTATAAATTGGGGCAGAATGTGGTCTCCGGTAAAAGTAAAGAAAACAAACATAAATGTAAACAACCTGGAAGTTTCTAAATACAGAAATGCTTTAGTCAATCAATTCCTTTCTTGGTATTGACGGATTTGGTATACCCTCCCCCCCCCCTCCACCATCACCAGCTGCAATATTATGCTCACGTACACAAAAAACGAAGGAATATGTAATACGTTTTAGTTTTGACTATTATTTTGAATATTAGCGATTCCTAAAATTAAGTTAATACTGCATTGACAGTTTTCAAATAATAAAGTATAGAAAGCAAAAAGCAGAAAAAAATTAAAAGTTATTAAAATTATTTTAACACAAATTATTTTCATAAAATCGATTTTAATATAAATTCATAAGGAAATTCAGCGAGAAAGAATTAATTTAAAAGCCCAAATTTTTCATGTCGCACAATCAGATTTTGTGTGATAGGTGAAAAACAATTTGCACCTTTTTTATTCTTAGTTCTGATTGTGAGAATAAAAATCTTCAATAATTTAAATATGTTCTGTGAATTTTTTACCTTGGGTTACTTTATTCCCGTGTGTCGGTTTGAAATTCCATTTCTACTCAGGACCTAAATTAATTTCGTGATCATTTCGAATGACCTTCGTGGTAAATGGCCATTCAAAATTTTTAATTAAGCATTTTTCCCATTATTTTCTTTTAGGGAATAAGGCGACTCCTTATTTCACTGCAAATTCGCGCAGCATAAATTTCAGAAAATATTTTCTAAAAGAAAGCCGAAAAGATCTGAGATCAAATAAACTCTCGGCATTAATAGAAAAACAAAGCTTTTAGTTTATAATAAAACAATTTAATTTTACCTTCAAACGTTAATTTGACTAAGAGTCGCTTTGATTATGTTAATGTTCGCGCTGTCAAGGAAATAAACCCAACCCGTAAATAGAATCACTTTAAAAAAAAGACCTGAGAGGCAATGATAATTACGAGAAATCCTGTTAGTTGGGCTTTCAAATTCCAATAAAATATAATAAACGCAAAAAAAATTCCTGTCATATTTTCCGCCATCGCTTCTCATTTCCTTCCGGAGCACCGGGTGAGTTTTGGGGAGAAAAATTTGGCAGTTATTATTAACAATAAAAGATTTTTAGTGGAGGAAATTGACATTAAGATATCAAATTGCAAGACAGCGTTTTCTGAATAGCCTCATCTAAGCATTATTGGGCCGGATTTGGACAATAACGATAAAGGGTATTTTCCTTCGCTTATTCCAACAGTAAGTACCATACAAGAAATTGGTTTCCAAAAACGTGGAAGTAAATTATATTTTTCGAACAAAACAGTTTTTTTAAAGAAATAAATAAAATAGAATTAGCTTGGAATCAATGAAACGATATTAAATTAAATAATAAAAATCAAAGATCTGCATGCTAAATTTCTCAAACTATTTAAGTTCACAGTATCACAGATAAAAGAAAAGCATTTGCCCAGGATAAGCCCGCGACTTTAGCAAATTTCAATAGTAGTTCAGTCAAAGTTAATGATGACACCATTCTACTTTAACACTTATAATCATGCAAAAAAGAACAGAAACACTACAAAAGTGACTTTTTTGTTCTTGTTTACTCGCTATTATTTACAAACCATCAAGAGTTATTAACAAAATAATTTTTAAGCAAGAAAATCGAATAAATAATGGAGATAAACATTTTCTGACCATTTTCTGAAAACACTATAAAAATAATTAGAAATATTGATGGCACAGAAGTTTTAAAAAAGTTTTAGTAGTCTATTTTTTCCCTTTTTTAAAATAAGATGGAAAATTCCAGCTTTCATTTTTTCTGCTGGTTTGTGCAGTTTTTCATAGGGAATATCTTCCGAGCTTGCACGTAGTTCCGCAACTGAACTGCTGCGGAACTACGTGCAAGATATTTGGTTATATTGCTTACCATTGGCATAAACTGCTTTCACAAGATCAACCTATAGATTTTTTATGAGTTTTTAAATCAGGACTGCTTGCTGGCTAATCTAAAATTGTGATATTCTGGTTTACCAACCATGTTTTTGTTGTTTTTGCGAAGGATCAGATTATCTGAGATTAAGTTGAATGAATGGGGGAAGGCGAACTTATAGTAGCTCTTGATACTTACAAGGGAACTTACACGAACATGTATCTCACAGATTCCCACCAAATTGAAATATGTTACTCATCTAAAGCTACTATTGATGCTTGCAAAAGAAGAAAATGCTAAATTTTGTTTCTTTCAAAATAAATCAAGAAAACGAAAAATATTTGAGCATATACCGCCTATAAAGACTTCATTGTTTTAAGCGGTTTTTATGTGCATTATTGCTCTCTCAACTCCTTTCTTCACTACTCAACATTACGCACGAACCATAACAGAATCTCCTTTATCAAACCGCTTTGAAAAAAACCTGGTCTTCTCTTCCTAAATCATGCCAATAAAATTGACAACCATCAAGACTATCCAAAAATGCTTAATGGCCATCTCATCATTTCATTTGTTCAACCTGTTTTGCTACTGGTCTGCAAAAACCAACTTAGCAGCTGTCAGTGGTCGCATGAATGCCATTAGTATCAAGAGCTACTACACATTCACCTTCTTTCATTGATGCAACGTAATCTCATAGATGATCTGATCTTTCAGCAAGACAATGCATCTTGCCATGCAGCAAAGACAACAAAAGCATGGTTGGTGAACGAAAATATCCCAACTTTAGATTGATCAGCATGCAGTCCTGATTTAAGCCCCATAGAAAATCTATGGAGAATACGTTCCAAGCGCCGTTGTCGCTTTACCTGTTTCTCCTCCTGGGTAAAGGCATGCGCTGCCCCCGACCGTTTCCCCAAGCGCATAGCGAGTGCACTGGTGGGGCTTCTCGGAGGCTTTGCTCCGAGATAACAGCCGGGAGACTCGACTGTTTTTCGAACGAGAGCCTCTGCCTAACTCCCGAACGCGGATGACTTTAACCTGCATCACACCCGATGCAGTATGAATTCTCTCATTCGTTGACATCATGAGATATATGTTTGTTTGGATACTCTTCGTCTCACTTCTCAACCGACCTTTCTGGTAAGGGTGACCCTAAAGTAGCAGTGCATACCAAGCATAGAAACCTAAAGCAGTGCATACCAAGCATAGAACCCTAAAGTAGCATAAGAAACCAGCATAGCTCACAGAATCCCTGAAGCACCCCTAAGGGCCTCCGTGGAAAGAAGTCTCTTTCATCACAAACTATTAAGAATTCAGATAGAAGACTTCTGAAAACGGAGGAGAGCGTGTTGCATAGGTGGAAGGAATATTTTGCATCTCTTCTTAATCCGGTGACAGCAACAACTGAGGCACTTTTGCACCTTGGAGCGGAGAATAGTCACGGTAGTATCACTTAAGCAAAAGTCAGATGGGCAATTAAGTCCCTGAAGGCTGGCAAAGCTGCAGGTGATGATGAAATCCGGTCCGAGATGTTAAAGGCCTTAAATCAGGATGGTATCCTGTGGCTGACTCGAGTGTGTCAGGTTGCTTGGATATCTGGACAGGCCCCTAAGCAATGGCAGACAGGAATTGTGATCCCTATCTTCAAAAAAGGGAGATCGAGACATCTCTTTGCTCAGCATTCCTGGGAAAGTGTACGCTAAGTGTCTTGAGAAGAGAAGTCGGGAAATCCTCAATTCCAACCTGTCGGGGGGGGGCGGGTGGTTTCCGACCTGGCCGAAGCACGACGGATCCCATCTTTGCTCTAAGGCAAATCTTTGAGAAATCCTGGGAGTATGCAAAAGAGGTCTACGCTTGCTTTGTGCACCTCGAAAAAGCATATGTCAGAGTTCCTCGGGAGAAGCTCTGGCAAGTGTTGCAAGTGTATGGAGTGGATGGGCAATTACCGGTTGCTATCATGTCTCTGTACGAACGCTCTGAGATGTGTGTCCGGATAAATGGCATTAAGTAAGCGTGTTTGTGTGGGCGACTGTCTGATGGAGAGGCTGCTCTTTGCTGACGACCTTGTCCTCCTTGGGTCTTCTCGCACGAACCTTCAGCATGCACTAGACCGGTTTGCAGCCAAATGTGAAGAAGCTGGGATAAAGATCAGTGTGGCTAAAACTGAGGTTCTGGTCCTGTCAAGACAGCCTGCTCAGTGCGCTCTCCATGCTAGGGGAGCCTCATTGAGACAGGTGGAGAAATTCAAGTATCTCGGGATTGCATTCAAGAGTGATGGACGGCAGGAGAAAGAATTGCATGCTCGGATCGGTGCAGCAAGCTGTGTCAGACGTGAACTGTGGCGATCTGTGGTAACGAAACGCGAGCTGGGTAGCAAAGCCCAGCTCTCCGTCTTCAAATCTATCTTTGTCCCCATTTCACCTATGGTCATGAGGCTTGGGTAATGACCGAAAGAGTGCGATCGCGGGTACAAGCGGTCGAAATGAGATTTCTGAGAGGTGTGGCAGGTGTTAATCTACTAGATAGAGTGCACAGCAGCACAATAAGGGAGTCCTTAGGTGTTGAGCCGCTACTTCTCCGTATCGAGAGATCTCAGTTGCGCTGGTATGGCCACGTGATACGGATGCCGCAAACTAGTCTTCCTAGGCAGTTGTTATTTTCCAAGCTGGTAGGTAAGAGACCAAGGGGTCGGCATAGAACCAGGTGGCTAGACTACATGGAGAATCTGGATTCGAGTCGCTTGGGTATTACCAGGCAGGACATGCACCTGATGGCGGAAGATCGCGACATACGGCTGCTGCCCCTGCGACCCTAACGGATAAGCGGGTTTGAAAAGTAAGTAAGTAAGTAAGTAAGTAAGAAAATCTATAGGATGATCTTGTGAGAACAGTTTATGCCAATGGCAAGCAACTCAGTTGTCGAACTACCTGCAGCCTGGGAAGATACTCCCAATGAAAGTTTGCATAAACTAGCAGAAACAATGAAAGATAGAATCAAATTATTCAACTTATTTTAAAGAAAGAGAAACAATAGACTACTGAAACTTTTCTAAAACTTCTTTGCCATCAAGATTTCTAATTTTTTTACACTACTTTTTCAGAAAAAGGCCAGAAAATGCTTATCTCCAAGAGCTTATTCGACTTCCTAGCTTAAAAATTATTTTTTACCTTTTTGTTAATAAATCTTGATGTTCTGTAAACATGAACAAAAAAGTCATTTTTGTAGTGTTTCTTATTTTTTTATATGGCTGTAGAAGTAGAAAAAAATAATTCATCATTTATTAAGATGAAAAACAATTGTATAAGCTGTCATATAATTTGCATTTATCATCTTGCTTCAGTTATTTAACGTTATACAGGATGTTTCTAAATTATCTCCCGTATTATACATGTTTATTACTTATCGAGATTTTAACGTGATTATTTATTCACAAAGAAAAACTCAAAAAGTTTCTTAGCCTCGCGTGAGTTGATAATGAAACACGCGGTTGGCGCGTGGTACCATTGTTGGCGCGCTGTTCCATTTTCCGCGAGAGGCAGTAAACAATGGCGAGTGTTCAAGAAAAAGCTCAATGCGTATTATGGCTTGCGGAATTTAAGTCAATGATTACAGACAGTTCAGGGAAGGTTCAAAAAGTTTAAAAGGGATCCTCCAAAACGTAAGTCAATTAAGCTATGGCATGAAAAATTTTTAAACACAGGCAGCCTGTTACACAAAAAGCGCTGTATAAAGAAAGTATGGACAATCATTGTTGCAGGAATCCATTTTGATTCCTTTTTCATATGATGATTGATATTTGTTTTGAAAGTATTCTGCAGTAAATTCAAACTTACAGATTGAATACTTCCTTTTTGACAAAAGTTAGAGGGAAATTTGCTTGTGAAGTATGAATTTGCTACAAAACAAGAAGCAATCATCATTTGAAATAGGATACAAAATGGCTGCCTACAACAATGGATTGTCCATGCTTTCTCTATATAGTGCTTTAGGAGCTGGTAGACTTCAGCGACACTACAGAGAGTAGAAAAGGTCAGGGAGGCGTTCGGGACCTCCTCTGTATAATACGGGAGATAATTTATAAATATCCTGTATTTCTTTTTTAATTTTTCTTATTGAAAAACTGAAAATATGTTTTATAAGACTCAACATTTCTTTAGTTTTATCTGTTTCCGAAAGTTAAGTGTTTATGAATTAACTTTTTTGCATGAAATTTACAAAATTTGATTTACGAAATTACCCATTTCATGAAGAAGCAGATTTTTATTTGCTTATTTTCTGGGCATATGCTGAAGGATCCCCAGTTAACGAAAGTTTCCTCCAAAACTATTCACTTTAATGAAATTCTCTTTGGAGCATGCTTCCGGTAATACAATTCCTTGCTTTACTTTGAGGAAAAATAAAGAGACATTATTTATAAATAGAATACTTCTCAAAAATTAATGCAAATAATTCACATAGAAAACGTTAGAGGACTCTGATGAAGAATTTATCAACGGGCACTGAACGTTAAGCGTGAAACTTTGAATTGTTTTGCGTCTTTATTGTGAATGCTGTTTGAAGTTGAAACCAACCGTTGGTGCAATGAATCGGAAGGGAGCTCAACAGGTGTAGCAAAAAGAAACGTATACAGGATGACATTTATTTTGAATGGGCAAAACATTAAAAATAGAGTACTAAAGTAATTGTGTGCCGGTCTTCCTTTTTGCGCTAATAATAGGCTTTACACGTCAATTAGTTTTCGGAAGTAGTGCCAACTAGACTTGTTGAACTATTGTCAACAACTCCGTCATAGATTTTTGTATCCAGATTCATAGCTCAGATGTGTCGCCCAGTGGCTTCTCATAGATTTTTCAATATGGTTTAAATCCACGTGTTGTTCTTAACTCAGGTGAGTGTTTCGCAAGCCATGCCTAAATGATAGCATTATCTTATTGAAGCAGACCATCACCTGCAGGGTTCACGAAGCCATGAAAGTGCATATTCAATCAGCCAGTAGATCCTATTAGCAAGAAATATTTTTAAGAATTTCTCTAGACAAATCAGCGTGTTTCATGAAAAAGCTCTCCAAACCATTGCAGAACCAAAAACTCCTTGAAAGTGCCTAGCAAGATGGAGACACATCCTATGATGTATATATATGCTACATTTTCATTTGACCATAAGATTAGACGCCTTTCTGCAGAACTCCACAATGTATCTGATAACGGACAGCCAATATTGTACACGAGTAGGGCGTCGGCTTTCGACTACCAACACATGACTAACAAATGGACGAAACTATGATGTGCGATCAAAAGTCCCGGGACTGATTCATTTAAAGAGAAGGTACTTTATTTAAATACATTTACACAATGTCCCCTTCCAAACAGTTCCCTTACGAAGCCATACAAAGAGTCCAGCGTTCCTGCCACTTCAGGAATGTGTCCTGGGAGTCTCTTTGATGAAACGAGTCAAGCACCTTCTGCGATTCGCACTGGATCTGCTCAATCGTGTCAAAACGGCGACCTTTCAACTGGATCTTCATTTTCGGAAAGAGGGCAAAGTCTGCAGGAACCAAATCTGGCGAGTAGAGTAGGTATGGAAGCGAAATCTTGTTTTTCGCAAGAAACTTACGTTTGAGGAGAACTCGGTGAGAGGGTGCATTGTCGTGGTGGAGCATCCAGTTATTTTCAAACCACAGATCTGGTCGCTTTCGCCGAACGTCCTCCCTCAAATTGTTGGTTTCTCAAATTTAATGCCCATGATAAAATCGCAGACGACCTCACTGTTGATTTATATAATTTATTATGTAAGTGGATTTGTGCTGCCATTTGTTGGCGAGATGCACAACCACTCCCGGAACTTTTTGATCGCACCTAGTATTTTCAAGATGCATGGAATGATCTAGAATGTAAACTTCGGAATCCAACATCAAATTGTACAATTGGCACAATACGGTTAGGCATGTGGCGATATCGGGCGTTTTCCATAGTCATGTGTGACCTTTAAGTTGCCAAATTTTGGAACAGATTTATAGATTCACACAGTATGTCTCCTTTCCTGTATAGTCCAGTTGTGAAGAGCTTTGCAGCACTTTAACCTTCGTTGATCAAGTATTAGTCGTCGTGATGAGCGACAGGTCTCCCATGATAGTCCATCTGTTTCAACAGTCCTGGTGTTAACGATGATTCCTAATGCTTTGTAAATTACATAGCTATTTTGACAGCAGTAGCAAACAGATTATCCCGGACCGTCCTCTGCAGCACTTTTCAATTGTCAGAGAATTTATGAGGCCTATCACTGCACTATTCACCGGCTTGACTTTACAATGATATCACCCACGTTGGACTTACGTTGGTTTCACAAGCTTCATTTTAAAAAAACATTTCTCAATTGTAGTATTCTCGGGAATCAGTAAATTCAATTATGTTCAAGTGAAAACGAATACAACAATTCAGAGAAATTAACACATGCAATTCAGAGAAATGCAATTAAAATAATTTATCCAAAATAATCCACATTACAAAATAATATAGTCTTTTTTAACCACAACAATATAAAAGGAATGATACCTGTATACGTATTTCGAAAGCTGTAACCTTATTGCTTTCATCATTCATTCCCTGCTTTATTAAAAGGATGCTCAAAATAAATGAAATAAATACTTTAAAAATATATCAAATGAATGTTTATCAAAAATATATTAAATTCTATCAAAACCACTTGGTTCATTATGAAACTCTGGAAACTATTTTTTTTCTGTCAAATCTGCGATAGCAATGCAATTCCAGATTACAGGTTTGAAAGCCTGGTGGATGAGTCAGGGGAGGAACGTCTAGCGGACATTGAAAATCCGTATGAAAATCATTGTTAAAAAAAAATACATGGTGATTCAGAAAGGTAGGTTAAGAATGAAATACCATGTACAGTTTGTAGCGGGGAACAATATTTTTCTTATAAACATGGGTCCGGAAATGCACCCTTACAGAGATAATGCAACTTGTACGAGGTAGGAATGGATGTGCGTTACCCGGACGGCAATGGTAGGGTCCATGTAAATTAGGATCTAATCATGTAAATTGTTCGTGTTCTCTCATTTAAAAGAGTGGAATCGAAACATTTAACCCCATTGTCATACAATGGATCGCTTGACTAATGAGGAGCCGGCGGACATGCATCTCGTCTACGGCGAGGCACAGGGTAATGCTACTGAAGCGGAAAGGATTTACCAGCAGCGTTTTCCAGACCGTGATCACCCACATCGCCGGGCGTTTCAAACACTAGACCAACGACTTCGAGACACAGGTTGCCTACGAGGTCTATCAAACACCTACTGTAATGTCATTCCTACCTCGTACAAGTTGCATTATCTCTGTAAGGATGCATTTCCGGATCCATGTTTATAGGCAAAATTTTGTTCCCCGCTACAAGCTGTACATGGTATTTCATTCTTGACCTACCTTTCTGAATCACCCTGTATAACTTGTACAATCTACATGTTGTGCTCAGTGAAAATGAACACTCCTCAAAATAGTCTCGAATATTATCCAAGGTACGTTGCCAACATTGGAAATGCGATGACGTTTCGGTGCTGGCCACTTCCTATATGCCCCTCAAGTGGTGACAGTCGGTAGCACATCCAACAGGCTTTCAAACGTGTGAGTGTCTTTAGTTGCATTGTCATGGCTGCCTTGATGTCCTGAATTATTTTGTACTATAGGATCGTTTTGACTTCAGGGAAAAGCCAGAAGTTGCATGGTGCCAGATCCAGCGAATAAGCCGTAATGTTTTTATTATAAAACACAATCAACATTAACTTTATTGGCACGTTTTCTTTGGAGATCTGTGATTTAGGAAACTTTATCAGAAAATCGGCTCAGAACGACTGACTGCAACGGACATGTTGACACTATTAAGCCGCATTCACAAGAAAGCTAGAAAGACCTGCACACGCGAGAAAAATTCTCACTTCCGCCGCGAGAAAAGTTCTGGCGCTTCCTCTCAATTCTAGCGCCTTTCTACGAGAGACACTTACTTTAGCGAGAATCGCATGTCTCGTGCACTAGACTGTTTTCTTCATAGCTCAATGTCGCGCGAGAGATTTGCCTTGTTACAACAGAGCCAATCAGAAGAGCTGAGTGCTCAGATCGGATTGGCTGAGATCTGGCCACTTTTCTCGCTCTAGCGCGCGAGAGCTATACATTTCTGTTTCAACCACGGTCTATAGATATAAATGGTCATCGAGCTTCCGCCATTTTTCATTGTTTCGAGAAGCTAAGGAAAACAGGTCGTGCCAGGTGCCGCTTAGATCGCATTAAGGCCGATCGTGACCAACGATATGTAATGAGTAGATCGCTTGTGGCCATCTTTGGGGCAATTTGAAGGCGGCGAAAAGTGGAACTAATCTCTATTGTTAGTGTAGGCGCCATTACTGTGGTTGGCAGAACAACATCGCCAGCCAAAGCGCCATTACTATACATCCGTTTTGTCACAAGCTGAGAAAGCATCCTCCCCCCACCAACATCGTGCTTGTATCTGAAATTTCTTAAGCGACCTCTCCCAATTTTAGATGCTTTTTAATAAATGCGGTATATCATTTCATAAATACCTCTAAACAATCATTCTGGTATCACTGAAACGACGGTAACATGATTGAATATCGATATCTTTTATGTATCAACAACCGCGATATAAAAGATGACCAGGATTTTTACATGAGAAAAACATTTTAAGACGCAGAAAGATAAAAACACACGTGTGAAAGGTCAGTGGTGAATCTTTAATATATCTATTACTACAATTTAAAGCTGGACAAGAAATCGGCATTGAGTTTTAGTGTGTTTGTCTACGCAAACTTCAAACGTAAACATACGATGAAGGCCATTTTTTGCCAACCAAAGTAATCGCCGACAGGCTTTCAAATGGGGACGCGTTGGTGGCGCTGAAAGCAGCTCATGAGCGATCTACTCATTTCATATCGTTGATCGTGACCTACGATAGAGGTTTTCATTGAAACTGAAAATGAAGGTGAAGTTTCTACCTCCCGATAGGGCGGCGCTGCAGTTGTAGTTGGGCCGATTGCACATGCAGCACCACTTTTCAATGGAGTTCCCGCCCTATCGGGAGCTAGAAAATTTAGTTTCATTTTTCAGTGGAGCTCGACCATTTATATCTATAGACGTGGTTTCAACTGAAAACTCTCGCAACACCTTTCTCGAGCTAGTTGTCGGATACTCGCGCCAGAAATGACTCTAGCGAATATGTGAATTGCCTTACGAGAAACGTATCTTGCGGGAATTTTCTAGCGTGACTGAAAAATCTCGCGTGTACAGATTTCTTGCTTTCTTGCTTTCTTGTGAATGCGGCTTTACACGCGTCGACACTGCCATTAAAAGTTGCTGAATGACGCTCGGCAGCAACATTCACTACATTTTTTGATCATACGCGTTATTTTGTGTTCAGTCACTTTTCGTTTTTCACAGAGAATTTAGAAATGTACAAAGGATTTCTTAAAGGTGCTTCTAATATAAAAGTTTAATCCTGTTTTTGGAGTTAAAAAATGACAATTTGTACTGCTGTTTACGTAAACATAGAGTACCGAACTCGTCCCACAAGCGAAGAAGCATTTCTTGTGTTACTGAGTTCACTGTAGCTGAGATACGGTTTCTCAGGCCAGCCAGAGTTGTTGTTAAAGAAAGTTCTTTTACATATCCCCACAGGAAAAAGTCACATGGCGTCAGATCAGGAGATCTCGGGGGCCAGAAATCAAGAGCCTGGTCTTCATTCCCCATGGGAGCTATCCATCGTTGAACATTATAGTGGCAATAGAGAATGCGAAACTTTAGAATCTCCTCTTTCTAACGGTATGTAGATTATTCATATACGTACAATTTATATTTCAAGAAATAAAGATGAATTAAATTGAGTCCATCATTTTGAATAACCTTGTAGTTTTGGCAAAATTTACACAATATAATTTCCAAAAAATGAAATTAGTATAGTTTTCATTAATATTTATTGAATGCATTTTATTTATTTATTTATTTTAAAGTGTTAGAATACAGAAGCACCCAACCAAGACCTGTACGGTCAAAGACCGACGAGTTGGTTCTTATTTTAAAAATGCTTATTTAATAATTTGATACATTCTGTAATGAAGTTAATTATTTAGTGGTGTTTTGACCAGATTTAAGTTGAAGATCTTTAACGTTGGATGATTTTGAATAAAAATATTTTATTTTAATTTTTCGTTTTTTTCTGTGTTTCAGAAATCGCTTTGTGTTTAATTCTAGTGATTATAGGTAGGATGTAATGACCGTTATAGAAAATCAATATTAAAACGAATTGATGTTAAATGCTCTGTCCTTGACTTCTGATATTAAGAATTCCTCTTCTAAAACAATAATCGTGATCATTGAGGGCAGAAAAGTAGGTTCCTTTATTAAAGGTTTCACAAGGATTTTACATCTTCCGGAAGTTGACGAGTGGAATTTAAAGATACGAAAGACGTTGTCATTTATGTGCCCATAATTCTTATTTTTTGACTGAAGTAATTCCACCGAAACTAATCGAAGAAATGACCTGTGTGTCATATTGCGTAGTGATCGTTCCGAAATTCTCCAGTCCATCATTAAATTTTTCATTTCTTTCTAAGCTTTTTTCTTCGTCTTCGTGAAGTTAATGATAAAAGGATATCAAAAAAAAAATATTTGTTCGAGATGAACGACCCGCTAAAGCCTAGGTGAAACGACTTTTTTTTTTCCTTCTTTTAAAACAGTCACTTCAAATTTCTTCCAAAAGTTCTGTTCGCCACCATTATTTCAAATGACATGGACATCTGATTAAAAAATAATAAAAATAAAGAAAAAAAGCAAATTAACCTGTCAGAAGTCGGATATTTGTGTGATAACGACTTTCAAAAACCTGTTGCTTTTTTTTTTAACTTTTTTTAAAAATGGGCACTTTTACAGCTCGAAATATAAAATCGTACACAGCCATTAAGGAACTGCCGATAAAATTTCTACTCCACTACCTCAGTTATCTTTATAACTAAAATTGTAAGTTATGACTCAATAAACTGAAAAGTAATGATTATAATTATACAAGAATGATCTTCTATCTCAACTGCAATTAATTAAAATCAATAATATACAAATCTAATAAAATTAATAATATTTTTTCATTGTCAAATTTTTACTAGCTTTAAATTTTAAACCAAATTATCTACTATATATTTTTTTCCATGGCGGCTGCTGAAATTCCCATCATGAATTACAATTTCTTTGTAACGCATTGTCAATAGAATGAATAACTTTGATAGTGGAGTTTCTCAATGATAAATTGGAACCGTATTTTGATTCTTCACTTCAAGTGGATTGTAAATCAAGATTGGAGGTGAAAGGATTTGCTGTTTGGTCATGAGATAGCCACATATTCAAGAATGTCGAAGTATTTTTAGATGAAATATTTTGGATATTGATTGTCGAAATAACTTAAATTTCAAGTCGAAAAATACCTAGTAAAAAAAATTGCATTATCACATTTTGTTTATTCTTCAGAAAGTTTTGTATATTCTTTATTTTAACTTTTTTGTGTTTCGTATCGAAAGTGTTTCTTTTATAATCGTACATTAATTATTCTCAACATTTAAAATTTTATAAAAAGCTATAGCTCGATACTTGGCGAATTTTTTAAAGATACGATTAAGTCCATGTAAGAACTTAAACAACTTAAATCCTTTAATGATTCAACGGTACGAACCTCTCCTAACTGGAAAAATAAACTCACCACTTTTACAGTACATTGCAAGCGCGGGAATCACAGTTTATTGTCTTTTATAAATCTATTTCCCATTGAATGAGGAACTTTCGATATCCTAGAAATGATGCTACAGACGGATATTTGAGACTTCCCAAGGAATTTCAAAAGTCAATAGCTAAAGAAAAAAATAACGATTCACAATTACTTGCCCCACATTGAGTAGAGACATTATCTGGTGGCATTGCGCTCAATGAGGTATCCTTCTGACTGTATAAGGGTCGCCATCTTGCTTTTCGAATAAGCTCGATGACGAATATTATTGATCATAGACTTTCTCTTTTCCCCCATTTTTAAAATTTCGATTTCGATATTTAGCAGAAAAAAACGTGACGAATGCAGCAAGACTTTTAAACTTTATAAGTGAAAATTTCTTGGGGAATATTCTTGCGGATGAATTACAACCATTTCACTCGTGACATCACTCTTTTCTCAAAGTTGAACAGTCTACAAAACTTTTCGTTCAAGTTATATTTCATGTGAAGAATTGGTCCATCCAGAGCTAGTACAAAATGACACGCATCGGAGATTTCGTTCAAGACCTACTGGTAAATATGATGCAGAAAATGAAGACCCATAACAACGACTTGGTGGTAGGAATTTTAAGTCACTCGCTGGACATAATAGGGCACAAGAACTTTCAGAAGCCGCGGCACATTTTGGATGTGAACTTCAAGAATGTTCCTTACCAACTACGGGAAATTGACTACTAGATACTCCGTTTTTTGTGTTTCTTTAGGTTTTTTCTTATTTGGTTTCTGTTTTGATTCGTGCCTAATCGT
Organism: Rhysida immarginata; assembly: GCA_023313115.1. Lineage (NCBI taxonomy): Eukaryota > Metazoa > Arthropoda > Chilopoda > Scolopendromorpha > Scolopendridae > Rhysida > Rhysida immarginata. Next base: position 1,150,740 of record JAHWFO010017185.1, read on the forward strand.
CAGCTTATTTTTCCTCATGTATTATGTGGATGGCCTTTGGGTACATTAGGCTTCTCATCTATCTCATTTGTTGAGGAAGATTGAGTTCAGTGGGAGCTCTGATTATGTACCATCCAAATAATTGCAAATTGCACTGTTCGATTGTCCATTGTCACTGTATTTCATGTGTCAATTAAATAATGTGGCTATTAGGAACTTTCTTGTTGAATTAAATAATGAAATAATAAAGGAACTTTCTTCACGCAATCATAGTATACTTTATAACAAGCCAGGCAAATGGGTCAGTAAATATCTATCACTGAATTAATTATAACAAATTATAATTATATAAGAGACATTAAACTAATCAAATCATGTCAAAAACAGACTTCATAAATGTATAGTCTATTCTCAATGTTTTATTTTTACCGATATATTAGAATTGGCATTTATTCTTTTTCTCAGGTTATGCAAGATTTGGACATTTGGCATCTTTCATGCGTAGAGTTGTAAATTTGTCACTAATCTGATTAATGGATAGATTGACAGTCCTGTCTGTTTGGCTTATTGTCATCTACTTCATTTTTTTTTTTATGTATACTCATATGACATTGTTTAAAACTGCATTATTTATTAACGAAATAAATAGATGCTTAATAAAGAATAAGAAGTAAATATGGCGTGAAATTGCCTATATAAGAAGGAGAAACCTCCAGCCACAGAAAAAAAAATCGAGATAAGAGTCATATTTCGAAGGCTATGGCCAAAATTTTGAGATCAGTCTTCAATTTTGCCTTTAAGAATGAAGTTACGGTTTTATTAACTGTTTTGAAATTTAAGATATGTCAATTTAAGCTCATCATATTCACCGCTTGAAACCGTTTCCTAAGCAAAATAAATCTAGAGCAGTTCATTCTATATCATAAACAAAGTATGGACGAACCAATTTAACTTTTTTATCTGCAAAACTCATATATACGCCCATCAGACCTTGAAAATAAACTTTTTTTCTGCAGCAAAGTATGTTTTTTAAAATGTTGTCATGGAATGGATCACCGGCCTTTTCTTGGCAATCCATATTTGTTTCAATGCCGTAGCCTCACATCATATTAATTCGTATAATAGTCCTATCTTAAAACATATTCAGTGGCCGCGCAGTACTTGAAATTTTTATCGCCAATAGTTTAGCCAATAGAGATTTTCTTTAAGCCAGAATCTCATGTTTTTAGCCAAATTTAAAATTAAAAAAAATCATGAAGCATTTAAAATTAAAAAAAATTTAATCACATGATAATCGCATTTTTGAGGTTGAAAATAAAAATTTTCTATATAAATAGAATTAGCCAAGTATGTTCGCCAAATGTGATTGTTTATTCGTCAGATTAGTTGAATTGTTGCCACTGGCGATTTGACGAGCGGACTGCGCGAACACTGATATTTGATTAAATTGTTAATCTTTTAAACTGACTTTTTTGTGATATATAAAGGAAAGGCATATATAACAAAGGAAACAAATTTTACTGAATGTTTCGTAACAGTTTAATAAAAAAGTCAAAAATTTTAAATCTGTAGCATTAATTGCCGTTTCGAGAGGTCTTTTAATTTTGGCTTGTACAGCGTTATTTGATCGTACCAATTAGCTTGTAGCAGCCGGTTCTATTTAAAGATAGATTGAATGACAAGGAGAAAGTTGCAATAATGGATTTGAATAAAGAAAACTTAGATCATAAGAAAAACTCCCAAAGAATGAGAAACTCCCAAAGAGAAAATGAATAAACAAATTAAAAAATAAATAAGCAAATGAATTCGCTTGGAGCAAAAGTAACTCTCTTTTCAACCCGACCAGGGTGTATTTTTCATTAATTAATTGAGGAGCAATAAAAAAATGAGAGCATTTCGCTAGAAATGAAAATGGAATCAAATGGCTTGACACATATGTGGGCCATTGGCCAGTATATCGTTATTTAATACTAGTGTATTTAATCTTGTCTGCCGAAAACATCTCTAAAATTAACTTAGTAATGATTGTGCTGAAATATGAATAACAAAGTTAACTGAAGAATAAAGGCTTTGTTATGTTAACAAGAATAAGGTTCAATCAAACATATTGTATTTTTAATTCCGCCATCTTATTATGCGATTCTTTTGAACTGTTCCAAGGAAGAATATTAGTCTATATAAAAATATGAACTAAATAATAACTATTGGTCCATCGTTATTAAAACAAGCGCTTCGGCTTTTATTGGATTCTGTCAAGCTTCCTTTAAAAATAATTTTGTAATTGCGGAAGCAAAAAATTTAAATTTTGCAATGATAAACACCACAAAAGGTGAGCTGTTATTCCATTCACCATTTGTACTGATTAAGGAAGTCAGGTAGACACGGGGCCGAGTCGCTTGGTTCCCCAAACAAAATTTCTTCGTTAATTTTCGTGAAAACACACAAGGGCAACAACTCTACTCGTTGCGCACGAACAACCTCAAAGGAGTCGAATTCCTTCTTCTTCTTCTTCTTTTCTTTTTCTCCCTCCCCTGAAGCTGTTTAGTGCTCACAGTTTTCTGGCGATATTCCTGTGATAGAACGCTATCGATGCCAATAGTCGTCTCCTGCGGTAGTTGCAACGAGGTTTCAGGGTCAAGTTTAGCAGGCACGTGTTGCTCTGCGATTCAGTTCCTCTCGTGTTGAAGGTAATCAAAGTTTTATGGCTAGGAAACATGTTATCGGTCAAAATTTTCCTGTTTCTTCAGTATATCTAAACTATCATTTACCTTCTACCTCCGAGTAATCAACATTTTTTTCTTCTTTTTTTTTCTTCCTAATTTTTATCTTCTGTCGTCTCGTCGGTGGTTCATTGGAATTAGTTCAACCGCTATCAGCATTTGCATATTAATTGATAGATCGGAACATTTCCCTCATTCAGCTCAATCACTTCAGACTAAATAAGAAAATTTGATTTAAAAAAGTGTTATCTTCATCATAACCAGACGGCAAGACAACGAAACTAATTTTAAACCTAATTACAGTTCAATAAACAGTTCAACAGACGAGACCGTGAATTTGCTGTAAATGAGAAACGTCTCTCTAATTTCCTTTAACATTTCGCATCGAGCGTTTACTTTTCTTTCTGAAGAACAAATTGTAGATAATTTTTTTCATTTTTAAGCATTTCCTTTTAATTTTTCCCATGTGAGATGGAAATAAAATCTCATATTCAAATTTAATCATTGAAAGGAGTCAGTCGGTCATTTCGTAAAGTGTCCAGAACGGAGCCGAATAGAAAGCTTTTCCGTTTTGTCTTTCGAAAACGAGGAAAGAAAATAAATAGGAAAATGACTATTATGAAGAGGAAAGGAAAGTGAAATAAAATCGCTTTGTTTCCTCTAATGCTTTTATAGATTTGAACTTACTGTCGTTCTCCCCTCCCATCTCTGGCTTTAATCCTTTGTAAAGCATTTTTAATAAGCATACTTAACCCATAAAGTTCCTGTTGATTTCCGTCGATTAAAAAAATTTAAGTTTAGCGATTTGTGGTGATTGAAGATAATTGGCAGGAGAACTTTCATAAGGGAGCTTTCACAAAGTCGCAGCAATTCATTTGTTTTTGAATTAAAGACATTTTGATAGCCGACTTTGAAAAGTGACTCAACAAATTTGCAAAAAAGGTAAAAGCTGTAAGGTGTTTTTCAACATTAGTCTTCCTTAAAAGGACGCACTTGTTTTCGAACAAAATCAGGTTTACGGGAATATTAATTCCAACGCTAGGAACCAGCACATAAGATATAACAGAGAAGGTGAATTTCACCCTGAAATGGGCGCACCGAGCGATGATGAGAAGAGAACAAAAAGATAAACCTAATGAGTAATGATGAAGACCGATTTCACCCATGAAAAGGGAGCTATTTATAGAGATTACTCCTGAAGGTTAGATAAACCAACCTAAGCAGTCTAAATGTTTCTAACTAATCAGAGTATTTATTTTGAAAAAATTCCCATCTTCAAAACAGTGCAATTATTTTGGGAATACTAAAATATAAATGCAGATTTTATTGAAATAACTACCCTTAGCATGGTAAGCGGCAACTCCAGTAGTAATATACACGAAACAAACTTCTTTTTACATTTTGATATTTAATTTTTTCCCTCTATTTTCAACAAAACTGATTGAGGAAAGCAAAGAGTCGTGACCGTCAAATTGGGTCAATAAACTATTGCAGAAAAGAACTAAAAGGTACGGAAAAATAAGAACTTGGGAAAATCGAAATGCTGTTTAAATTGAAAAGTGTCTTTGATCGATAACTAAGTAATTGCTAGGTTTGCCCGTAAATAAAAAAATGTTGCGACATTCATCGTCACGAACAATTTAAAAAGTTCCCATGAAAACTTTTTCAGGTTATTGGAGCTTTAAATGAAGATCGAAGCATCACTAAATTTTGACTTGAAACATAGATTCAGGACTGTGGTCCTATTGTTCTGGTTAAGTTTTTATAACGAACTCACGAACCAACCAACTAATCGAATTAAAATGGAGTGTGCCAATTTTCAGAGGTCGACGGGTTTACATAATGATACCCTGTTCGGATCATAAGGAACCCGATTTCTGATGATGCTTCATCAATGAAAGTGCCTTAAAAGGAAGTCAGTAAAAGTTGTCGGTAGTAAACTTATAGAAAATGCAAAGAGGCAATGAAGAAAGAATATCATGTGCAATTCAAGGGATTTTCGCAATGAAGCTTTCAATACGTTCTTTCTTTTGGGGTCATACGGAACGTTACTTTCACCCCCGTCCTTCGTATAGTGTGCATATTTTTGCAAAGACACTAATCATGACCCGCAGCGGACTCTCACTCAGAGTCGTGGGAATTGAAGTCAAACCTGTCATCACTGAAAGGCCGTTGAATTCGGGGTTCGAATACCGCAGTGGGCTTGGATGCTTGTAGTTGCCTCTGTATGTGAAAAGGCATGTGAGTAGTCAAGTAAAATGGCACCAAAGATCTAGAATCGACTCACCCAAAATTGTAACAAATCAACTGACCAGCTCTAATCAAGAAACAAATAACCAATTAAATTAAATTAATTAAGTATTCAACACTGTATAAGAAAAAAAATTCGAAAAATAAGTTCAACACAATTGGGTAAAATAGAATCGGATTCTTTTCAAGTTCACTTATACAAGTTCCCTTGTATTATTAAGTAGCGAAAGAATGGAGCTACTTATTGGTTTTACAATGTCCGTCTGTCCGTCCGTCTGTTCCTTTCATAATTTCTGCATTTTTTCAGGTAGAAGGTTGAAATTCGGAATGTAGGTTACTATGGGCATGTCCACCTTCATTATTTACTTCGGTTTTGATTGGTGCACTGGGGTCGGAATTACGGGGGTGGGAGTCAGAGGGGACAAAAGATCTATGTGGTATTTAGGTACGTAAAGGAGTGAAATTCGACATGCAAAAACCTCTAGGAAAGATCTATATTACTATAAAATTTGTGCCTGTTTAGCCCGAAGATAGGGGGCCCCATAAAAGTTTCTAGCCAGGGGCCTCCATGCTTCTACAACGCCAGTGCTCCATGGAGCCGGAGTTGTGGGGGTGGCAGTTACTTGGTCTTTAGAACTATGGCATATCATTCGATCGGAAACGATGACAAAGGAAAGCAGATAGTGCTCTTTTATATTTTCTAAATACTACGTCAGAGAAAATCAATTTTTTGATAAAAATGAAATTGGGGGGATGAAGGGGTTCAAAATAGATGAAATCAGAACTTCCGCTACTTTCCTATACCTTCCTCAGGACTGCTTATATTATTTTACAATTACGATTTCATAAAACGAATTGAATCAGAAATAGCCATTCATGTAAACGACTTTTTTGATGTTTTATTAGATCATGTTAAAAATCTGATGCAAGTAACCGGAAAATTTTAATCTTTTGACATTTTCCTGATCAAATTATGAAATTAAGGATTAACCAAATGAAACATGGGTAACTGGAGTATGATACAGGCGCTTAAATTAATGAATACTGAAAACGAAAGGGAAAATTTCGCTACTTAAAACCAGGGATCAAGCATCCAGCGTGCTGTCTTTACCAACTGGGCCACCGCGCACAACAAGGCTATCTACCAAGAGTCATTAAGAGTACTAAACAAGCAAAGTGGAAGCCCGAAGATAGTGCGGGCACCTGGCTCGCAGATCGGAATTCCTCCTTTCTAAACCATCAGAAAGCTGATCAAAAACTCACAGTAATGATTAAATACTGAAGCTATGATAATTAATTAAAACTGAAAAGCGAAAGGAAAAATTCTGCGAACTGGCATCAAACCAGGGATACGAGCAACCGGCTAGCGCCTCTACCAACATAGGTACAGTTTATACGGTGACATTTATGTTTTTAGGTTCCATCGCTGGACATGTTTATCAATCTTCTTTTACTGTGTGAATACATGAATCACTTGTGAAGCCACCTACGTATAAAACCTTAAAGGCGAACTTATTATTTTAAAAAAATAAGCATTACGTGCATATGGCCCACATATCAATAATTTCTGCTTTCAAAATTCAGAAAAGAAGAATATTGAGTTTTACAGCCCCGATAATAAAAATAGGCCTGAAGCGTGAATAACAAATAACTTGAAAGAATGCACTTTGATGATTTATTCCAGTATATCCAGATTATAAGAGCGATATCCGCCCAGAGAAATCCTGCTTAAATAACTCGATTATTGAATTAATAGAATGCGGAAGTAATATGTTCCGATTACATATTGTGAAAATACATGCATCATTGATAACTTAATGATTATGTAAATGAAAATCGAGCGATGCATTTGGACAATTGACTGGATAAATATCATAATCAATTAGTTCGTTACTGATTTGTTGTACAATGTTAAGAAATCGAAATTGATGGCTTGGAAATATCATGATAAATGTGCGGAAATTAATACATAATTACAATTCTCAAAATAGATATAACCACTGTATTTTTCTAATTTTAAATAAGTTATTGAAATCCTATTATAGATTAACAGGGAAAAATGGGCTTTTGTTTTTAATCTCTGAAGATGAAATTTTATTTTCAATTTCAACATTCTTCTTAAAAAAAAAAAGGTGCGAATGTGAAAACCATACTTTTGACCTGAAATTTCAACACAATAACGAAAGCTAGAGAGAGAATGAGGGGTAGAAAAAGGTATGAAAAATTACAAGGTGACAAAAAACCAGTTCAGCAACAACTTTCCAACGGAGAAAAAGAAGAAGTGCGGAGGCGGTTAAAAGGCATCGCCAGATTGAGAAAACTATTCCCGTTTCTCTTCACGGATTAAATGAACTCCTTGAGATCGCGTGCAAATTCCCAGAATTCCTTTCAGCTCAAGGATTCGATCTATCGGTTGGGAAGATGAAGAAGGGAAATATAAGCCACGAAAAAAAAAGGATCGATGAGAATAAAGAAATCGACGAAAAAACGTGAAAGGCGAATACCCTCTCCCGCCAAATAAATAAACGTCGTTAAACCAATAAACAAAAATCGATTAAGTTAGAAATTTATTAAAGATTCTATAGGTGATCGGAGCATAAAAATTTTAATGCCTTTTTTGTTTTTCCTCGCATTAGAGATTCTGGAATCCCAACTGGCCTTGGTGGTTCCACGATGAAGTGGCAGCAGCTGAGTCGGCCTGACCTCAAGGGTCTAATCGGGGGATCGTATTATCGCTGCCGGGGTTTTTTTCCTTCCTGAGGCGAGCGCAATCACACGTGACCCCGTATGTGAAAGGTCAGGTCACTCAAGACTCTCCCTCTCAGCGTCATATGTTTTTTCGTCGGTCAGTTCCGCCCTTTCGCACGAAAGAGAGTGTTCATTCACTGGGCGTGGGTGCTTTTAGAAGCGCTGCTTCCTGGTGCACGGTGCCATCAAAGGAAGCTTACCGTCAGGGGACGACCCATCGCTTCCCATGAATTATTTCATCTTTCTCTCTCACCTTCATGTTTTGATTAATGTTAAGTGGGCCTAAAGTTTCACGAAAATTCATAAATTAAGCAGGCATTGCCTCCCCTTTTCTCCACTAATTCATTTTCTTTTTTCTTCCGAGAGCAGTTTCAATGTCACGCCTGGCAGGAGCTTCTTCTAATATCTCTTCTTGAAACTTTTATCGTTAGCATTATTTAAATTTTATGCTGAAATAAATTACTAAATGTGAAATAATTACCTAACTGCTTGTAAATTTTTGTCAGACTATTACTCTATGTATAACGCTCCGTGGAAAGAGATTAAAATAATTTTCTCCTCCAAGAACTTAATTTTCGTCTCATTACTCGTAGATAAGAAATGAAAACATAAAATATTACTCTAAAATTATCGTTTGATTTCTTGATAACAAAGATTTATTTATGAACTTAAAACACCGTAATGCCCACAAATAAATGGATTAATTATTCAAAATTTGAAGAAAAAAAAGAGAGTGTAATTGAATTACATCACAGGTATAGGATAAATTTTCAGTAACTTTAAATGTAATAACAAACACAAAAAACTGAATACTTAATATTGAGATTATTTTTGAAGAATATAGCCGTCCTCATAATAAGTGAGAGATTAAATACATACATTATTAACTTTTAAAAAACAGTTAGTAACAGATTTTTGCTTGGGAAGAAATGAATCAGAAAAGTTTTCGAAAAGTTTGGAAAGAGTAAAAAAAAAAATGTTTTTTTAAGATTCTTACCTGAGCTCCTGGCATTACTGTGGGCGACGAGGAGCGTTAGCACCAGAAAGAGAGCGAGTAGAGAAGAGGCTATTTCCTTGGACGCCATGCTCACACCACCATCCGTCTGAGAGACAACGGGAACCGACCACGAGCAGCTCAAAGGTAGCGGGCCTCGAGTCACGTGGTCACAGCCACTACCTCTTCCCTGACCCCCTCCCTCCTCTTTCCCCTCGGCACTAAGGAAAAACGTTTGACCGTGTTTTTCTTGACGGCTCCTCTTGAGGTCTCTCTATCTCTTTTCCTTCTTCTTAGTTGCTACTGCTTATGGGGAAAATGTTGAAACCCATGATTCCTTCCATGTGACCACTTCCTTTCATTCTTCCAAAAAAAATTTTTTTAACCGATAAAACGTTCGGTGCATTTTAAAATTAAAATCCGTGTAGCTGTCCTGCTTATTGTTTAATGAAATAAATTTATAGGGTTACTCAGTCACGGAAAAAGAGATTTGAACGTCTAGAGTCGTGCATAGCATTATACGTTTAAAGTTGATAATAAATTTTTAATAATAAATCTATATTGTTGACACTAATCCGAGTTAACCAAAAGCTTAAAACGATTTATAATAATTTTTTTTGTAATTTTTCAGTCATATTGTTAGCCATATTATTTATTAATTTTTAATTGTAATATTGAATCCGTCAATAAATAATAGACAAAAAACATTCTTATAGATCCTAAACAACTTATTAAAGTTTAATATTCATCATATTATTAATATAACAACCAACATTAAGCACGCCAGGATATCGAGAATTTATCGTAAAAATTTTTTTTCCCAAATCTCGTGCATCAGATTAATTGGAGTAACCGAAAAACTATTGCGCAATGTTTTTTTGTTTTATTAATGTTGGCTTGTGATCTTTAAATATGCAAATACAAATAAGTTTGAATCTTTTCAAATCACACCATTTTATTAATAACAATAATATTAATAATATGGAGCCTAACATACTTTAATACTTAAAGATGAAAAACGAACAGTAGAGTTATAAAAGCATCCCTGTTCTATTCTCATATCAGGTTATGAAGTTCTTTAACTAACCTAAAGGCTTTCTAATACTAACCTTAAACATTGACTAGTTTCCTCCTCAGGGATGGAATTGGATTTCCCAATCGATAATTTTTATATTGTTTAAGTATTTTTTCCCGTCCTGTTCTATTTAATTCTCACATTAACCTAGTGTTGGGCATTCGAATGTCAGGCGACAGGTCTTTGCTGCGGCTGTTATCCAACTATTATCATCATCCTTATTTTTATTATTATCATTATTATAAAAAACCCAAGCTAGTTTTGTTAATAATTTCTTACTCTTGTTATCAGAAAGCATCGCGATTGAAATCAAAACTTAAGGATTATAATTGAAACTGTGAATAATAATCTAGATCTAAAAGCTGGCTGTAATTAAGCAAACTATTTTACTCTTTTTCATTTCCAATATGGGCGTTTCGTTGCTTAAAATATAATTTTTTCCCCTTCACTTATAGTTTTTTATTTTCCTTTTTCCATTAGTTTTTCTGGTCATGAGGTTCATTCGCCCCGGCGCCGCCGCCTCCGGTCGTTGCCTGTCCTTGAACAGGTTGCCGAGTCCCGTGTCCGTCCAATTTCTCTTTCTCAAAAGAAAGTAACCACCAGAACGCCTTCACACTTGACTACCGTAAAAACAACCGTGAAACGGGGTGTTTGATGCATTCTCCGAGAATAATAACTACACTGCATAACAATAATAATAATAATAATAATAATAATAATAATAATAATAATAATAATAAAGACATAAACGATGATGTTTTGTTATCATTTATTAATTCTGTCACGTTATTAAATATATACAGAAAAAAATGATCTCAAAAACAACATTGGGCAATTATTGACGATACTACTACAAACAAGGCCACAGAATTATAGTGAACAAGCTAATTTTATGGGAAGATGTTTTTCCCTTCTTTTTGGTGGCCAAACAAAAATAGTAATGTAATTTCGAAAAAAAAATGTGATATGGAAATCGTTAGATACAGTACAGTTCGTGAGCCATTACGTCAACCTTGCATACTTGATCTGTTCTGCACGAGCATCGCTCGAGGGGTACACGCTCTGGTTCGTGATCTATGTAGACAAAAGGGGAAAAAAGAGAAAATAAATGAAGAAGTCAGTCTGATTCTAATTATTTTTAATGTCTTTACAATAATGAATTAAAGAGACGAGGCTTTAGGTTTGAACTGACCAGCTTCACACTGTTTTATGGAGCGGTATCGGAGTCGCGTGCCTTCGGGACAGTCACAGGTAGCTCCCTTAGGGTTGAGAAGACACAGATGAGAGCACGGCGGTTTCGAAGGACATGGATTGTATACTGAAAACAGACAAAGAGCAAATAAAAAACATGTAAAAAAATTCAGCGGTAACAACTTCCATTGTTGGTTTAGAAGGCAATCTTTGAATGGTGTAGGCCGTTATATGCAGGAAGAGGTAATCTTTTTTCTCCCCCTTTTATGCCTTGGCGCATGTGACTGAAATGTAAACTGTGATTCTCGCCTCCAGTGGGCCAAGTTCAAAGTTAAAGGAAGCGCAATGCGAACTCAAAATATGAAGATTGCACAACGGAGAAGAGGGTGGGTGAGAAACGGGTTCCAAGCAGATTACTCTTCCTCACTCTAAATATGGGGCTATAGGAAATGAGAATTCCTGTCTGCCAAATTGGAATTATGAAACCCAGAAATCTTAACTTCTATGCTATAGCTATTACAATGTAAGTGCTACATTGAAGAAAGACGCAAATAAATTTTTAAAAAAATATTAATAAAAAAAAACTTTTTAAGCATACACTTTCAACTTAAAAAAGTGCACTGAAAGTAAAGATTATAATTTAAAAAAGGTAAAAGTGTGATGGTTATTATATTCTTTTTAGTCTTTATTTAAATAAAAACAAACATGCTTTTATATGATAACTACAAAGCCAAAAAGTCTTGGAAATCTGAAGAAGTGGCTCATCCCCTAGTGGACGTCATACATTGTTACATCATCATAGAAAGTCATAATTTAGGGCTTATTATTGGTAGAAATACAAATGGGAAATGTTGCAAAGCTATATATAGGGTGTCCGGAAATAAATGGTAAATATTCATACACGTGAGAGAACGTGTATAAAGAAGCATTTTTATTCCTATGAACATGGTGTCGCAAGCCAACCCCCACAGAGAAACAGGGCGATTAAAGTATGTTGCGCTGCCTGATTGTTGGCGTCCCGCGAGCGACTTGGCAATGTGGTGCAGCCCACATTGGAGCCTACAGACCTGTTCGAAGGTGTTGATGTAATGGAATAAAATCAAGTCACATCACATAACATTAAACTACGTAGAAATAAACAAATAAGACACCCTACAAACGCTGTAGGCTCTTAAGGTAACATCTTGACGTAGACTATGGGCAATGCACATCAAGGCGTACATCCAAGCTGTGGGTAAAAACAAATGTGAACAAAACAGACGCCACACAAATGTCCATAGCGTATCAAGACACACAGCCAGAAAGAGAAAGAAGCAGGAGAAGAAAGACCATTGGTAGATTCTATGCGCAGAATCGGCCCAGAATCCGCCAAAGGGAAATAAAAGGCGGGACAATTGACATCTCTTGAACAGATGTGGGCTGCACCACATTGCCTAGTCGCTCGCGGGACGCCAACAATCAGGCAACGCAACATACTTTAATCCCCCTGTATCTCTGTGGGGGTTGGCTTGCAACACCATGTTCATAGGAATAAAAATGCTTCTTTATACATGTTCTCTCACGTGTATGAATATTTACCATTTATTTCCGGACAACCTGTATAGATAGTCACGAAGTGAGCGAAATATTGATTACAAAATTTACGCACAAACACACAAACAAGTGAAGTTAAATAAAAGTGTGTAAAAATGATTAATGCCTAAGAAAAGAGCTTTACTATAATTTATTATAATTAAATTTCTTTAAGCGTAACCAATATACTACAGTGGTATAAATACTTTGCCACTAAGGAGCTGTATGTTATTGACCTGCAAGTAATTAAATAAAAAAATTATTAAACTAACATTAAACATTTTTACTATCCTAAAAGTATGATACTTTTTCATGAAATCCAGCTCCGAAGAATCTTTTCGTGTCCTAACGTCTATGGAGAAAATTGCCGGATCTGCAGATTTCTCATCTCGGAGTATTTACAAATTCACATACAGTATAAGTTTATGGTTTATATTAATTTAATTCATATAAGCTATTTACTGTAATTACTGCAGGTGGTTCTGAATTCACGACTCACTTTTTGCAAGAATTTTTTTAAACAAATTAACAAAATTTGAACAAAGTAAAATGCAATTAATAGTCCAATTAATTATCTAGGAGAGAGAATCGAAAAGTAACACACAACAATTTTTTGTGGCAACATTTTTAATAATAAGCAAAAAGGAAACAATGCAGAAGAAAACTGCAGGTTTTACCTATTTTTCGACATATGCACCAAGTTCTCGACACATTTCTCCCATCGTGGCACCAGATTCAATACACCTTTTTTATAAAAGTTAGTTTTCTGATTGTATAGTCACCTGCGCACGAGTGATTTTACCGCTTCATCCTAACCAAAGCTTTGGTCTTCTAGGAATTTCTTCATTGGTCCGAAGAAGTAATGGTCAGATAGTGCGAGATCTGGACTGTAGGGTGGATATTTTCGTCGGAAAGATTTTCTCGGTCCTCTGCAAAGAATCTTCACCATCTGAAGATGTTGCTACAGTCCAGACAATCAGCACCATATACCTCTAATATTTCCTTGTGGATTTCACTCGCATTTTTTCGTTTGGCCTAAAATAAAATGGACTACACCTTGCTGTTGACGATTCTAACAAACGCACCATCTTTACTCAGTAGTTATCAGTCCTTCTGCTAGGGCGACAGCTAATCAATTTGTCCAATTTCAACATCCTGTCCAAAATAGTATTCCATAAAATATTGTTGTGTGTAATTTTTCGATGTTATTTTTCGATCCTTCCTCGTACAATCTGGATCCATAATATGTAATCACTTTGTATACCATCCTTATCAAGGTGAAGGGAGACATGCTTATATTTTCGAGACATGACATTAGCACCGAAATAACTTTGAACTCCTACTGAATGGCCTCCTTGATTTTGACTAGTTAACTAATATCTGCGTTAGTGTGTTGGTATACTTAGATTTTCAGATGACCTCACAGAAACTGTCCAGGTAGACTATTACATTTCTATTCCTGTTACACAATGAATTCGTGCTTACAATTCTTTGTAGGCGACGATAGTCCAAAGATTGTAATATTTTTGGTAAGTGAAAACAATTTTACATATGATATGCGCTTTTTTAAAGATAGGTTAATTTGTTGAATTGAAAGAACTATAGTTTGAAAAACATGAACTCTAGATTATTTTGCATTTATTATTATATATCTGATCATGTTTTTACACAAGCTCATTCACATATCAAAATAATCTGCAGATAATTAAGTTAAATCTGTCGTTAACCTGCAGAAGTTGTTATTTTTATTTTCAGCGTTAATAATGTAAAATTTACGAAACATTGAGTATTTTAAAAAGGAATAGGAATAATATCGTAACAATAATAACAATGAAGTAATAAATTACAATTCGAGCGCAAATGACTAAGAATTGACATGCCATTCCATAGTATTTTACATTTGATCCAACGATGCTACGAAACCTTGGTGTTTATCATTTTTGATGTAAAGATTCTACTGGTGAAATACATGGTGTTAAATTTAGGCTTTATGCATCATTTGAAATGTTTGAAGGATGAATAGCAATTTATAAACACATGTAAGAGAAGATAAACAGGTTACTAGGAGAAGTTTACCATCAAAATAAAAAATAAGTCACAAACCAATAGTAACGAAAACAATAAATCAATAAATTAGCCAAGGGCTCGTTGAAATGTAAGGAATTTTTCCTAAACATTACGATGTAAAAAGAAAACAATCGGATTCCATGACTGTTTTAATAAAACAAACAAGAATGCATCGAAAATCATTTAAATTTATGAGATAAACAATTATAAACTGCCTGCTTATAGATTGTGTTGAATGCGGGGCAGTTTCAGATCGAACTGTCATTAAATCATAAGAGGCAATTGAAGCGTTAAAATATAATGACAACGATTGGAGGATATATGTTAAAAATGGGTGTCCTTATTGCTATAGATGAAACACGGAAACGCAGGCGGATCCGAATTAATATTTAAAAAAAGTAACGGATCCATTAAAAGAATTAATAAAAGGAGACACAATTGCTATTGTATTGAATGCATAATGCCTATATTTATTGTTCATTAAGGTGTTCAAAGAAAAATGCAAAAAACTTCATTAATCATATTTTCAAAGACACGTAACTATTTAAATTTACTACCGTCTTGTATTTTTTTTTTTTTACAAATGTTTCAATCGGAAGCAATTACATTGAGAGAAACCATACAATGTGCTCTACTTTTACAAAATATAAACTGAAATGCAATTTTACTATAGATATTCGTATGTATATGAGATTGACGGATGTAAGGAGAGAAGGACAAGACACAAGAACCCTGGAATACGATAAATAATAGAAATTTAATGAAAATAAAACAAAATAAATAAATAAACCAAAAATAAAAAGCTGAGGTTTCGGATAGAGGCTACAATCTCTGGCAAAAAGTAATGGCTCAAGCGTGGTAAGTGTTACGTAGGTGTCTTTAATTGTTGTTCTTCAGCTTGGATTGTGTGGAATCAAATAGCGCTATTGTATACATCATCTCTAGTGCATTCTCTTTCAAACTGTAAAAAGAATTCATATTATAACAGAAAACAAAATCGTTACAATGAGTCCGGAAAAAAACACTTTGGAAAAAAATAACGGCTCAACCCATTTTGAGGAAAAAAAGTAACGGCTCAAGAAGGTTAGTACTTCGTAACCCCTCCCCCTTTGGCTTTTAAAACAGCATTAATTCCTCTGTTTATATTGACACAAGTTTTTCGCATGTACATTTGCCAATTTTACCCCATGATGTTTTAATTGCGGTTGCTAATTCGGCCTTGGTTGTTGATCTTTTGTTGTTGACCATTTGTTTGAGTTCTCTCCACAGATTTTCAATCGGACTTAGATCCGGACTATTAGGTGGCCAAGAAAATTGTGGAATGTCTTTGTCTTTAAGGTACTTTAACACGCTTTTACTGCGATGACAGCTTGCGTCGTTGTCCTGGAACCAGAATTCTTCACCGTCACTGAACCAGTCCTCGATTCTTAGCACCAAGAATGTTTCTAGAATATCTAGGTAGACTTCAGTGTTGACTCTCAACGCCTGCTGCAGTCATGCATGCCCACGCCATTAATGAGCCGGCGAATTTCAGTTGTTTTTTTTACACAATCACTGTTAAAATCATCGCCATGACGTCTCCAGATGAATGTCCCAACATCATCATCTACTCCCACACAGATTTCAGACTCATGCGAAAAAATAACCTTTTTCCAGTCGTTAACAGTGAAGTGTTATTACGCTGTAGGGAATTTTTAGCATGGAGAACCATGTGTGCGTCTTTTGAATGGAAAAATAACATATGAACAAAACCAAAAAATAATACACTATGGTTTTAAAATTTTTAACTTTATTTGATCTTAAAAACAGTGAATTTCTTGTATCTTCTACACCAATCTAACCGCTGTTTATCTTCTACACCAATGTAATCTTCGATGTGTTTTGGTGAGAGCTGGTTTGCGCATAGCTTTCCGAAATGAAAAGCCCATTTCATTTAGACGATTACGCACAGTCCGATCACAAACTGACTCGCCATGCCTTCTCCATTCACCGTTCAGCTCTTTTGATGTTGATGAGCGTGAGGAGGTGACAATTCTTCTCAAAACATGTTCATCTCTCTTGGTTATTGCTCGTGGACGCCCACTACGAGGGAGATTTGCAGTGCTGTTTGTCTGCTAATACTAGCGAAAAATGTTGGAAACAGTTTTCTGTGGAATCTTTAAACACTGTCCAACTTACGTTGTGTTTTTCCTTCAAATCGTTTGAATACTCAGAAGATCGCCCCATACTGCGTTTGGATTGTGAGATATCTGAGGAGTTTAAATATACTGGGATTTGCATGCAACGGTCCACCGGGTATTTTTTTTTGCTAATGTTTACCATCTCTTTATTTGCATTTTACGTGATGAGCTATTACCTTTTTTTTCAAAATGGGTTGAGCCATTATTTTTTTCCCAAATTGTTTTTTTCCGGACTCATTGTAACGATTTTGTGTTCTGTTATAATATGAAATCTTTTTACCGTTTGAAAGAGAAAAAACTGGAGATGATGTAAACAATAGCGCTATTTGATTGCACACAATCCAAGCTGAAGAACAACAATCAAAGACACCTGGGTAAGAAGAATTCCTGAAGTGGACCCCCTCAAAAACAAACATGTCGTGAAATTTAAAACTTTTATTATAATTTTATAGTACCTAATGGAGTATTAAAATTCCCAAAATATTTTTGAAAAATTTGCATTTGTTAAAAAGTTATAAACAAATACATTTTTTTGGTACTTTTTGTTTAAAATATCATATCTCAAGCTATTCTTTTCAAATCTCTTTGAAATTTTAAAGATAACAAGTAATACGTATATATTTCATAAAAAATCATAAAAGAATGAGAAAAAAGTTTTGGGTAAAAAAAAAAAGAATGCCATCAATCGTACCACTTGTTAAGCAAGTAACTCTTCATCTTTCAATATTGACAACAATAGGGAGCTTCCCTGTAGAGCAAGAATCATAGCAGTTGCATTACAGCCGAAGCCGACGCGATCTAAACAGCTTCGATACAGCCTTCGAGCATAAAAATAGAATTTTTATTTTTATGCTCGAAGGTTACAGCCCAGTGGTACGATTGAATAGCTTTACAAAAATTGATGGCATTCGCGTAAAATCGGAGATCACCAAATTTTTTTTTGTAAATTCGTTAATAAATACAGATTCAATGTGTTTTTTCAAAATTGTTGAAATCGATTGAGAACATTAAAAAATATTCATTTTTTTAATGAAAATTTATTTTTTTAACACAAATTTTTTTTCTCATTCTTTTATATTTTGTTCTGAAATATATACGTTTTACTTGTTATCTTTAAAATTTCAAAGAGATTTGATAAAATTAGCTTGAGATATGACTTTTTAAAGAAAAAGTACCAAAAACATATATTCGTTTATAACTTTTTAACAAATGCAAATTTTTCAAAAATATTTCGGGAATTTTAATACTCCATTAGGTACTACCAAATTATAATAAAAGTTTTAGATTTCACAACATGTTTGTTTTTTGAGGCGCACATTTCAGGAATTCTTACCCACCTACTTAACGCTTATCACGCTTGAGCTATTAGTTTTTGCCAGAAGTTGTATTCTTTGTCAAAGCAGGGAGGATAATTCTCTAAACCAAGGAGAATTATTCTCCCTGCTTTGACAACGGATAGCCTCTAGTCGAAAAGTCAGTTTTTTATTATTGATTTATTTATTTTATTTTATTTATATTAAATTCCTATTATTTATGTAAAAATTTTATGAATGATAACATTTCTATTGTCAAAACCCGAGATGTAGAGAATAAGTTATCTGTTAAGTTTTCCTTTATAACTATTAGATCACAGTAATAGATTAAATTCTAATCGGAATTCAATTCCTGTCGTTTCTCATCCTTTTATGTTGAATTTGCGATGGCCTGCGCTGCCCATAAAAATTTCACATAGGTCAATTTTGTCAAGTCAATCAAAATAGTTTCATTTTAATAATATGCCCAACAGAAGAAAAACTGGACTGTTCAATTAAATTTACGAACCGAACTCGGGAATTTAATTAGCTAGCAGAGTTTTTCTTTTCTTGGATAGACTATAGATTAATTTTAAAATTCATTTTCTTTGAAGTTTTGTTGGCCAACTTGAATGATTTTCCCCGGATATTCATTAAATAGAAAAGCGAGCGTGTGCTCCAAGCCAGCATCAACAATGTTTAAATGATGAACAAAAAGTATTATTGTATTAACGATTTGATTGATGTATTAAAAGACATATTTTAGTATTATTACTCTCAGTATGTGTATTTTTAATGAGAGCACGTGCCATTGACTTGAAGTAATCCAAAAAGTGCTTGAAAAGTTCATACAGCCGAGAAAAAACTTTGATGATCATGTTATTTAAAACAGAGTTTGAAAAAAAAATTGATCTGTCCTCAAGTTAACGTGCAAACGGCGAACGGATAAACGTACGGAGCAAACGTGCGTTCTTAAAGGTCGTCAAGCTGCTAATAAATGAAGACAAGAACTAAACGGTACGCAAGGATGCGTAGTGTATTTGAGGGGATGTGATTGAGCGCCTACAGTTATGTATACACTGATATCTGTATTTCCATCTTCACAGAGCATCAATGACGGACTATCAGCTAACGCAAGAAATGAACAGACACGCGATGTTGAAATTGCAATACTTTTGTAAGTCGCCAGATCGTTTATGAACAAAGTTCGGAAGGAGTTGAAAGCCTCAGGCGGACATGTATTGCCTGTAACTAAACGCAAAAAGTACGCACAACATTTCAACTGTATGAGAACAACACAATTTACACAACAGGAGCAAAACATTATCAATGCAAATCCAGGAATGTCATCAGAGCCATCACCCGAGATCTCCATTTTCCGAGGGCACAATGAGGACTTTCGTTATAAGTCGTATGTCCTGAAGAAAGAGCAGTACACACACAAAAAACAAGGACTGCTTCGAGCAAAGGTCAAACATTAAACAAGGTCGAACATTCAGAGGAACCTGGCATGCTCTGTTTTTTTCCGATAAAAAAATTTTCGACCAGGACCAAAAGGTGAACCGGCGAAATGACAGATGGTTATGTGCGGATCACGGATGTTCCACGTGTTATTCACATCAAGTTTCCCGCACGTCATATCACCCCACTTCTTTCCATAGGGTCTTCGAGTGAATGCTGCTGGCTACATAGCGTTGCTTGCAAACAGTTGTAACCTAACTGATAGATAGCGTTCGCAATGGCAGGCCGTATGTCTTTTAACAGGAACTGTGTACCAGCACATGAAGCCGTGACAACACAAGAATGGATGGCAACCCATCTGGATGATCACGTCACGTCAAATTCGTGGCCACCTAACTCGCCAGATCTCAATACCCTAGAGGACATATGAGGCGTTGTTGAACGAGAAGCTATTCGACATTCCCACAATACCGTTGGTTCCGTCAAGGCCGATATCCAGAAGGACCATTTAATTCGGGCATGTCAACGCTTCCGGTCTCGCATTGAAGCGTCACTGCGGCTAAAAGCAGTTACACCTAATAACGGGTTTAAAACGGGCTTTAAAAATGTACTTCATGACCCAGGTAGGCTCAGACAGAGATGCAAGAAGGGCATGTATATAACCTGAAAAGTTAACAGCAATCCAAAAACTACCAGTTCACCATGTGAAGAAGACACTAAAATTTTTCACTTTGGCTCCCTATTCTCATAAGGTCATGAAAATGTCATCATGAAATATCATCATGAAAAAATGACGACTAGGATTGTCGTTTTGTTATTTGATTACAGATATTGATTCCTGGATCATGTTTAATAAACCCTCATACACATTGAGTTGAATATTAATCTCTGGCAGAAAGAATTTTCTGTTTGCAGAGAAGTCTTTTTCAAATCCTCAGACGTTTTGATGATTTGTGAGATTCTCGTAGACGGGAATAGTCGTCGTTTATTGGTCTGTGGTATTTGCTGTCTCGATCAATTTTCTTGGCAGCGATTTAAAAATGGTTGGTGGGTCATGACCTGCCTTATGAAACTGAATTGAAGATAATAAAGATCAAAAATTATTTTCTCATTTTAATGTTTATCCTTTTCATTGCTCTTAGTAAAACTGCAAAATATGCTAAATATTAAACACCTATATTAACGTAAGAAATGTCACTTTTAGTTTGATTTGATGGACACCTGAAATTTGTCACAATATTAATGACAGTTTTAAAGTAAGGAGAATTTATGAGATAATGTATTCTTTAATACTTTAACTAAGCAAACAGAATCCAGATTCTTGCTGTAAGCTTAGAGATTTTTTCAGTCAGTAATGCTCATTTAATACCATCCAGACGGCCATTTATTATCTACCCTTTTTAATAAATTGTCCTAGTCAGAAAAATATTAGTTGATAATTAGAAATATATTTATTTGAATATGGAAATAGATATGATATGTCCCTGAACTTTTCGTGTAAATTACCCTGCTAATTTTTCATTCTTTCCTGCCTCGATGCTTTTGTGTTTCTTTAGGTCTCAAAATACTTAATTTAATTCTCTAATGCTCTTGTGGTACACATCAATTTTGAATTTTTTGGTTATATTTAGGGGCAAAGGTTTTTGTTACCTTAATGTGATCCTCCATTCTAGATTGAGTCGTGCGAGTTTATAGTTTCATGTCGCCTGGGTTTGGAGAGTTTAATCGATTGGAATGTTGGGGTAAAAGCTGTTTGAGCTGTTAATCAATCAATGCGTAAGGCTAACGTAGAACTGAGTTTCGTTTGGTGTCAATTGGAGAAGATGAGCTTCGATCTTCATTGAAATTCAATGTCCGCTAGCTGAAGAAGATAGAGAGTCAGTTTTCTGGCTGAGTGAATCGAGCTCCTTTCTCTGTAGATGAAAAATATGCTTCCTCAATGTGGTAAGGTACATCGAGTTTTCTCTCTGAATTTCCAAATTCTGGACATTTTGT
Source organism: Rhysida immarginata (assembly GCA_023313115.1). NCBI lineage: Eukaryota > Metazoa > Arthropoda > Chilopoda > Scolopendromorpha > Scolopendridae > Rhysida > Rhysida immarginata. Next base: position 1,172,264 of record JAHWFO010017185.1, read on the forward strand.
TTTACATTACATTGAAATAGTTTTTCAACAGAGTCAATGTTTAAAGATGAGTATAATATATTATTTCCCACCATCTCAATAGCAGAGAGCTCTGGGGCGCAGGTCTTATCGTTCTCGTGAGCGTCTAGTCGCGGCTTCGAATCCCGCTACGACGTGCAATGAAAAACTAATTTTGTAGAAACAATGAAAAACCACCGCAATAACTAAACCACATTACTGGTCAACAATCTTTTAATTGGAAAAGCCATATTTTAGAGAAAAATTTTTTTTCGTGATGAGACAAAACAGGACTTTGGGCCTAACATATTGAATAATCTAACAAGAAGTTAATCCTCCCGAGGAAAGTATAAGAAAGTAGCGGAAGTCCTGCGATCATCTATTTTTACCCTTTTATCTCAATTTTTAACCCCCCTCCCCAATTTTTTAAATCGAAAAATTGATTTTCTCGAACGTAGTATTTAGAAAGTGTATAAGAGCTCTATCTCCTTTCGTTTCTCATCATTTCTGATGGAATGATATGTTGCCATATGTTGCCATAGTTCTAACGACCAAGTAACTGCCACCCTCACAATTCCGACCCCATTGGGACAATTTGGCCCAAACTTCATAGTAATGTTGATCTTGTTTAGAGTAATCTGCATACCGAAATTTTATTTAGAGTAATCTGCATACCGAAATCTTGTTTAGAGTAATGTTGATCTTGTTTCACTCCTTTATGTGCATAAATACGCGTAGACCTTTTGGTCCCCTCTAATTTCCGCCCCCGAAACTCCAACCCTAGTGGGCCAATCAAAACCAAACTAAATAGTGAAAATGCACATGCTCACAGTAAGCTCGTACATTCCGAATTTCAACCTGGAGACATGGTTGCCCCAATTTAGCTTGGCATCATTCACCACTCTGAGGTATTTGGAATTTTTAACCCATTCGAGCTCTTTACCAGAAAAGAAACGGGGCTGCGGGGGTTTTCTACATTTTTTGGTAATGAACATAGCCTTGCATTTATCGACGTTCAGGTTTAACCTCCATTTAGCAAACCATTTCTCGAACTGATGTACAGCATATCGTTACCGAGATATATGACATGAGCGGAATTGTGCGCGCAAGTCATGATGTATGCGTCGTAAGCAAACAAGTATAGCTTGTAATTAGTAAAAATTGGGAAGTCGTGGATGAAGATGCTGAACAATGCTGGGCCTAGGACAGAGCCTTGAGGGATACTAGCATTAACGTCACAAGGATTATTAGACGTGGAGCAGCCACCTTGACGCGAAAAGTACTGTTGGTCAGGACGGAGCTAATCAAAGCAATCAGGTCGTCAGGAAAATCTCAAGTAATCATCTCAAAAATGAGGCTATTATGTCAAACCTGATCAAATACTTTGCAGACATCTAAAAACACCAGAACACCATACTTAGAGCAGTTTAGAGGAGCATTAAGTTCAGCAACAAGGCTCCAGAGCTGACGTAGGCAAGCGTGAGCTGGGCGAAAACCGAATTGCTCCTCACGAACAAGATTGTTGGACCAGAAATAATTAAACCTCTTAAGAATGACGCATTCAAAGACGTTTAACAGCGTAGGTAGTAAGGTTATGGGACTGTAGCTGACGACGGAATCCTTCCACTTTGTCTGGGAAGTAACCAATTTTCCAGCAGTCATTCATGACCTTGGTAATTGTCAACACAATATTAGGAGACAAATTCTTGAGAGCATTGTTGGTGATGGAATCAATACCTGCTGCTTTTTTGGTTTTAAGATACTTGATGACCTCGGAGATTTCCTCCAAACTAATAACTTCCTCAAGGGTAGGAACAAGATGAGTGAGCCCATAAGCGATACAACCATCGTTAACTAGTCGAGTATTAGAGAGATTGTCTGGGTTTCCTCACAAGGCGTGGTAAATTGTTTTTACAGGCTTTATCCTGATCACTGGTGACAGCATTTCCATTGGTAGTAAGCAGTGGCGGCAAGTTGATTTCCCTTTAAGGCCGTCACAGTACCACAGAGCGAGTTGTCCTGGACTGACAAGGACTGACAAGTTTTTTTGGCTCCACCTTTGATTTCGTAGAGCTTTAACCTCTTCCTGGACCTTTCGCTTCCTTCATTTACAGCATTCACGGGTGAAATATGGATGACAGAAGTGTGTGACTATGTAGGGAGTTTGGGTGGAGACACCACTAAATTTGGATGCCTACTATGCAACTGTAGGAACTTTATGACCGCCCCTCGTACAGGTTAAAGCGCATTCATAGAAAGTGATATACCGTAGAAAGACTAATAATTCTAATAATTAAGATACGCAAGAATTCACATTTTTCACATAAACGAGGAACCTCAATTTAATAATGATTAATGCTATATTTAGTGTTTAGTTCTACAATTTTACCTCTGATTACAGCAGATGTTTTCAGAACTAATATTTTGATGTCAAATATCAGCAGTCTAATATTACTCTTAAATATCAATTAAAATAAGTTACATTTCAGTCAAATATTAATAAAAACTTGTTCTAATTATCCCCAAAATGCATACAATTCAAACACATTTTGGAATCCTATAATTACCTAAAGATTAAAATCAAATTACTGTAAAAAGGCGATTGAAACAGCTGATCTTACCACTTAAATTATATTTGAGCGTCTGGAATACACGAAAGTCGTAGATTCTTCCTACATGAGTGGCGAGAGTGATCTTGGAACGCCGTCCGAATTTATCTTGTCGAAGGATCTTGTGGGATTCCATGGTACTCCAGTAGAGATTAGGGCCAGCGACATCCAATCGAAAAGGGTTCTGAAGATCTTCTACAAAAGATCATATGCGAGATCATTAGAAACATTTGATTTTTTCTTTTTAGTTACAACTATCAAGTTGTAAAGTTATTCCGTTTAACACATAAAATAAAGTTTAATAATAAAGTTTAATTTTTTGATAATAAAACTTTGATAATAAAGTTTAATTTTTTTCAAAGCAACCTTTTAAATGTAATTGTTTATATATTTTATAGGTGAAGAATCACAAATGAGTTAAAGAATAATAAGCAAATAGAATAAACAAGAATAAAATCTGGATTAGAAATACAGAAAAATATCCATCCAAATATTGCAAGTCCCCTTAAAGATTTAATGGAAGCTACCTTTGAAAAACCACTGGATAATTAAATCTTCTCTTTACGACCAATAAAACGGTTAATGAATATTCCGTGGAAGGCAAAATTTTATTAAAGGTTATAAATAAATGGGCTGCAAAAATGCTGTCACAACTGTTATTTCCGAAGACTATTAAGTAATTCTAAGAAAAAACAAACTATGCAACATAACTTGAAAATAAAATACTCAATTTATTTTTTTATTTGTTATAACCTACATTTGGAGGTTTTCTCTTAAAGTTTTAAACATAGGTCTCAGGATTATTTTTAAATTTTATGCAGCATTTTAATTTTCCACGTTACGTACTTAGCAGAAACTCTTTTAAAATGTCTATGGTGCCGTGAACTGCCGAAATTCCAGATTGATTACGACCGAAGAAAAGAAAAATAAAATTTAAAAAACAAAGGGGAAAAAAACGAAACGTGTTTATGTGCACTATAAAATATTGCACCATTAATGAATTCGTAATTTATTTGCTTATGAACGTTTGCGTAAACAAAATTTGCATCCAGAGCAACGAGCGGAAGCCAGCGCTTTTCTCCACCAACCAAGTGGAGTGGCAGCGAGAACTGCAAAGAACGTCGGAAAGAAATCAAAAGGATTAATCCCAAATCAATCACAGAGGCGATAAACGTAAACATCGATATTTGGTGAAATCTCTTCTGATCAAACTCATCACAAACAACGTCAACTGTAACGTTATTCAACCGTTTTCCTCATGACTTCATCTTCTCAAGAAATCTCTTACCCATCAAAGGTTAAAGAAAATTCGATCTTTCTGAAACTGATATTCCTGTATGATTTTAAGTAGATATAAGGTCATATAAACTGTTTATTTACAAAAGCTTAAAATTTAAAGCTTAATAGTGTAATAAGAAACAATTTGTACTGAATGAATTTGAATATTAAAGCGAAAATATGTCTTCATTATAAATACTGGACTGCTCGAGTCCTACCTAGAAGTCTAAATAATTAAAGTACCAGAATGAAAATGTTGTTTTATTGACTGAAGTCACGTCATGTTCTGACAAAATGTTGCCGCATATCAGCTAAAACTACAACTTGACATTAAAAAACATTAATTTTCGGAATTCGAGCATTATTTGCAGAGATCCTTAATCCTAACGAGATGCGACAACCCGTATATGCGAAATGGTTTGCGCAGCTTTCTTCTGCGCAGGTTATTTGCGAGGGTGTTGCCAGATGGCGCTGTAGGTCTTGATGATATCTGACGTGATCAAAATGTCTTCAGAGCACTGGAAGCAGGCGACAAGGCAGAGATTTTAAATATTTCGATGCTTAAAATACGGCATGTCCCTTACGGAAAATTATTTAAATTAAATCAAAAATTAAGGAAATTAAGAAAGAAATCAAAAAGAGTTCATTTCTATTTAATTATTTAAAGAAGTTATTGTAAGTCGGCCATGGTTAGTTTCAAGATGAGGACGCTTGCGAATGCTCTCTTGCCATTTAAGCGTCTGTTACGAGAGGGCGCCACGGGTATTTTTGCCATATCAAGTTTGCTATGGGAATTTTGCTTGTTGTCGCATCTCGTTAGGATTAAGTACCTCTGATTATTTTACTTATTCTTTAAGGAAACTGACGAATACCAACGAAACTGATTAATGCTAAAATAAATGGAGGGATGTAGAAAACACTAACCCACAAAATATTTTATTTATTTATTTTACTTATTCTTGTTGTCTCATTTCTTCAGTTAATTTGGAATCGATGGGAAACAATCACAGCTATCCCGCTACAAAAAAAGCGAATGACGACTACTAGCTACTGGAAAGGAGATTACATGTTCAGAAATTAGGGAAATGCAATCTAGCTGCAGAAATGCGTAGTTCCCATTCAATAGCAAGGAAACACGACTCTCAAGACTCTCGCAGATGTGCTCTTACAGATAACTTATCTGAAGACAATATACAAGGTGATTCAAAATGATGTCCGGCATTTCAAAAGCTTACTATGCATTTATTTTATAACATAAATTAACCAGACCGGGTTCAAAATGCAGGAAAACTCAAATATTCTTAACCTTCCCGCTAGTGGTACCGCTAGTGTCGCGATAAATGTAAAGATGGCGACTGTGAATGAAAAGGCATATTGCGTCTTGGAGTATGCAAGAACAAACTCTATAATTTTAGTCCAGCGGGAATTTCGTAGGCATTTTCATAAAGATTGCCCTACTGGCAGAAGCATCCGTAAGTGTTATGATCAATTTCTGAAAACTGGATGTTTTGTAAACGCAAAAGCACGGGACTAGTAACAGCAGACATGCTGAAAGAAGTTTGGGATGAGATTGACTATCGTCTTGACATTGTCCGGGTGGCTCGAGGGCGTCACATAGAACATTTGTAATGCTAGAATCAAAAAACATTTGAGTTTTCTTGCATTTTAAACTCGGTCTGGTTAGTTTTTGTTATAAAATAAATGCATAGTAAAATTTTGAAATGACGGACATCATTTTGAATCACCGTATATTTCTTTAGAGTCCTTTGGAGTTTCTTTCTACCTATCATATCTTTTATTACCTAATATTACATGTAAAGCTTAATCTACAATAACTGTTGACAATGACTACTGCCAGCTAGGATGCATGAATCCAATCTTCTCATTGACTGCTGAACTTTTTCAAAAACGCCAGGTTTATTAAAATGTATCAGTATCGAAAAACCTAACCTAACCTTTATCGCCTTGTATCTTCGAAACAAAGCGGCATTCCGAAAATCATCAAAGGAAAAAGATTCGTAGAATAATCCATAGAATCACTCCTTGAATTTTTACCGTATGCTTTGTAAATACCGAGTATAACAGATGACAGAATTAACGTTTAAGAAAAATTTTTTTTTAAAGTAAATTCCTGATTTAATATTGTCAAATCACTATGAACAGTATTCTCTTCTAAGTTTTGATTTTATGTGATTAAGTCATAATTATTAAAAAAAAAGATAACTTAATCAGAATTGTAAAAATTATTTATATTCAAATTTTCATTAGTGACAGTTTTGGAAAACAAAATACCTGATAAAAGGATTATTTTGATAAAATAATTTATGTATTTTTTGCTTTTGTTATAATACTTAAGAGTCGAACTAACCTTTAAAGTTCAAAATTTTACGTACTCCATATATTTTATTACATTACGATAAGCTAATAAAACTATTGGCTTCATACCCCATTCAGTAATAGGAACGGTCACATTTCCTCTATATGATTTACATTTTACATTGAAGAGGAATAGAGAAACAGGACTAGCAGGTCTACAGTATACGAAACGCTTTCATATACCACTTTGAAAATCAAATTTACGGCCATGTGATTAAAAAGCGGCAATCTGATTTAAAACAAAGCAATAATGGAGTGTATCTTATATATATAGTATATGTCCGTAAATTTGATTTTAAAAGTAGTATCTTTAAGCTTTTCGTATAATGTAAAGCTTCTAGCCTCTTGTCTATGACGAAAACAGTTTATTTCTCTTCAATGAAAATGCAGCTTCATTCATTATAGACATCTTATACGTAAATTTCATCATTTGACAAGATCGAAATCACTTATGCCTGAATATATCCAGTCGTTCCATAAAATCTTAATTCCTCTACTTTAGTGGAACAGCTTGGGTATTTTTCTCAGCTCTTACAATAAGCCAACTTCGTATTTTGCACAGTTTTAAAACCTAGCTGGTCCTCCTTTCTGAATGCCCCAGAGATTATTCGGATCTGATTATTTGTTACCTTGAATGTCCCAGAGATTATTCTGATCTCCCGTCTTTTTTCAATTTTTTTATGTATGTTCTCCATCATTGGCTTCCTGCGAGAGTTCTGATTTCATATTTTCATAAGGGAAATTCACTTCCGTTCATGACCCGAGATTTTCAAAGATTTTTCTGTGATTATCTCAAAATGCTTGCTTTCTTCTTTTCAACAAATATTCAATTTTGCCATGTACCAAAGCTCGGTCACGACGAGCTTTGTTTTCCTCAGCCGCTTAGGAATAGCTTCGTCTGATTTGTATACGGGAGACTTATACGTATACAAATCAGACGTAAGAGGATTGTGGTAGATTGATACGTGATGAAAAAAGGAGGGAAATATAAGCAGCATAAATGTTAACAGATCAGCAGAGTGTAATTCGCGAAGCATAGAAACGAACGTCTCATGGATGGCTAACATACTGGAAGAGGCAAAGAGACTGTAAAGCGAGGCAGACTTCGGGCACAAGAAAGGATTCGTTCTCTAATGCTACTCGATTCCCCCGGAGCTGTTACTTATAATAGTGCCAAGTTTCAGTCTACTCAATTCTACAGAGCCTGCTATTAACTAGTAGCGGAGTGCTTCATGCGAATTATACAATAGAAGGCTCCAGAATTCTATGCGAGAGAATTACGATTGTAATGCCCGTATTCGTTACTTTTATCAATAACCTCGTCTAGCGCTATTCCCAGGCGGACTAGAAATATTGCTATCTGAGTTGGCATGATAGTCTAAAGCAGGGAACAGAGAATTTGGGTATTTAATTATTCTATTCTTTCTTCCACTGGTAGTTCACGCGCACAGAACTGATCTTCATCGATTTGCCTGCCTGTTTCACTTCATGAGTGCCGTCCGTCAATTGACAACGGCCGATTTCTTCGAAAGAGAAAGATTTCTTCGACAGTGCTAAGAAAAAGTTAGCTGTTCATTCGACCTTCTACACTTCTCCGTTTCTTTTCAAGCTTCGCAGTTGTGGCATAGCCAGCTGTGGCAATTGGGTTCGACGAGTCTTCACGCCCGGATATCGCTTTCGGCTAGCAACGTCACATCGAGAGCTGTATTCGATTTTCAGATCGCCTTATGCTATTATTGCAATCATCGCAAGTTGCGAACGCTCGCTGCTTCAACTATATTATACGTTCCTCGTCCAGAATCGCCCCGAAGCGAGGTTGGCTTCTTCATTCGAGCTACAGACGTTTCAACGAACTCTATTTTAGGAAGAAATTAATATTGAAACTGTTTCTTTCTGATCTTAACTTTGTTATTTTTAATTCAATTGCATTATTTTGAACTTATTCGAGAATAAACTGACAATTCTTATCTCTGAAGTTACAAATACGTAATATATGGTTAATTCCCCTCTTATACGTTAATATTATTTGTCAGGAGAGATACACCCTACCCCCACTTGAACAAAAGACAGCTTCATTTTCCAAATGTGCATAAAAGATCATAGTAATTATTTTTGGAACTATTATTCAGCATTCTGCCCCTATATTGATAAACTTTTCCCACCTGCCTCTGTTTAAACATTTGATTCCATTCATAAGAAAAGCATCGCAGTGAACGTTCAAATTTCTCCATTAATAGAACTATTTACGCTATACGGTTGCTTTATCATGATTAATAGTACATTTCATATACTGTAATTGCCGACTGTAGTAGTTCAGTTTTTCATCTGAAGGTCTTTAATAGAATATCTGAGCGTGGCCTGTACACTCATATTCAAAAGTTAACGGATTTACAAAACTGAGCTGATTCGATGACATTCGCGAAATGTCATCAAACTTTGCAGAGAGATACAGTAGGCTTTATTAACATGCAGAAAACATGCGTATGCAGAAAACAAAAAGGTGGTTCAGTATATTGCCTCTATAAGGGGCGTAGCGACATTTCTTGTTTTGTTGGCCATGACACCTCTGTACAGGCAATGTGCATGTTATTTCGCTATAAATGTATCGTTTCACACCTGTTTGATTAATGAATTACAATAAATTAAGGCCTCTCGTATTCGTTTGGATGATGTGACAAGGGGAAAAATTCTTGGACGTCTTGAGGCAGCCAGTCCCAAAGGAGAAGTATCGCAAACTTTGCACATTTCAAAAAACGTTATTCCCAGGCTGTGGAGGATACTTAAAAAAAAGGAAATGTCCAAGGTCGTTCTAGAAATGGTCGTCCACGTTCACTGCATCCCGGGATGACCGATTTCTCGCCCCAAATGTCAGACGCTATAAACAATCTATGTAGGGGCTCTCGATAAGGACTTAGCGGTGTCCATGGGGACATGTTTCGAGACACATAATCCACAGGTGACCTCCTGGGTTCGGGCTTTAGGCTTGCAGGCCATGCGATGCACCCTAATGACTCTGACTCACTGGCTAGGGCTTACGAACATTCAACCTGGACAGAAGTACAGTGGAGCTGTGTCATGTTTTCCGACGAATCCTGCTTCAGTCTGATGTCTCGACGTGTTTATATCTGGAGAGAGCAAGGGACTAGATCCATACATAGCAACATTATATTATTGTTTAAAAAATGCTTAAAAGATTTCTTAAAATAAGAATTTATGTATATTATTGATTTGAACTTTGCACCGAAAATTAACGTCCTGCAACAATATGTGCGACTTTGCTGGAGAGCATTCAGACCAGAGTACCTGTATATGGATGACAACGCCTGTGTGTACAGAATCCACATCGTAGAGAAGTATCTGGAACACGAGGACCTGCAGCTTATAGATTGGCTGACTTGTTCCCCGGATATGAATCCAGTTGAGCATGCTTGGGATACCTGCGGCAGACATGTTGCATTTGTGCTACTACCGACCAAGACTCCAAGAGCTGCGTCGAGTGCTGGTTCGGGATTGGGACCTATCGTCTTAAGAACTGCTGGATAAATTATTGTGCACTATATGCCATGACGTTGGGCAGCATGTGTAGCGATTAGAGGTCATCTGCGCTATCCACATACCATAGAATGGCGGCCAACCGTGCATTATAAACAACCTCCACAGAAGGATGTATTGGTGACAGTTTGCTTGCATGCAGCAGCGCTGCCATCTGTTTGTTTTCTTCATACGTTATGTTAAGTTTGATGACATTTCGCGGACCAGAATAGCCCGATCTTGTAAATCCCTTATCTTTTGAGCATGAGTTTATATGGGCTATATCTCATGAACTTTGAACGAGAAATGATAGTATAAAAGCTTGCACAAAAAAGTTATATTTGTAGAAACTTCTAGAGTAGCCTTTCTCAAACTGTGGGTCATACAAAGCATGTTTAATGTGATTCTCTATAAGCTGTCGCAATGGGTCGCAATTCTAAAAAGTTTGAGAAACACTGTTCTAAAACATTGTTAATTTGTAAAACCGTTGTTAATTAGTGCAGAGTGTGGGCCAAGAAACTATGAGAACGTATTGGTTGAGTTAATTGGTACCCATGGTAAGCAGGAGCTTGCTCGACTTGATAACAGGCACAACATTGGATACGTCAAGAAACGATAAAAGTTTAAATTTATGGTATGATTTAAATCACCGATTTAGATGATTTATTATAGCCTGAAGCATCTCAATTCTAAAACCATTTGCAAAGACGAAATCAAGCCACTTTAAGGATTAAAATTACAAAAGTTGGTATTTTATTGCTGAATGGTTTAATAATAAAAATGAAATTTTACTAAACTAATGCATACATTTATCTAAATACAAGGAGCGCATTTTGGAAGATAACGGTTTACTTAATGGAAAATAAAACAGGAAAGAAGGAGGCAGTAGAAGAGAGGAAACAATCAGAAACAAGATAAGGTTTGACAACTCATCGGATGCCATAAATTATTTCTGATGGATTCTTTCATCGTGACTCCTTTCCTCTCCTGTATACAGGGTCGATATTTTCCTGTTTCACTCTATAAAATTTGAATATAACAAACTTTCTGTTAAAGTTCTCTAACAAATGAAATCACATCTCAATCAGCCATGAAATGACTGGCTGAGGTGCTTGTCAACCCATGATAATTCAATCTGGCCGATGATTTAAACCTTCCAGAAGAAACGCCATAAATATACCATCGCCTCTAGCCGAAAAAAACAATTTTATCACGAAAGAAGATGATAAAGCGCAGCTCGTTGCTGATTCGTTCAAGAAGCAGCTTGTCACTCCTAAAGATGATCGGCACGAAGGACTGCACATGGTTTAAATTGTAAAACGCTTAGTAACTAATTTTTATGATAATCAGAGTAGATGAGCAAAGCATAACAATGAAATGGCCAAGGTTCAAAATTCTATATACGCAATCTAAAGAGGAAAAAAAGCTGGAGATATTATTCAAATTAGTTCCTTGAAGAATTCACCGCTCCATGAAGCAAATGATATCGCAAGTATTATTAATGAGTGCTATGATAATTCAGATCTTTAGGCGCTGCTCGATAAGTATCATGTGTCCACTAAAATATGGACTTCAATTTTAACATTATTAGATGTGAATACAAACATGGTTTGAAACAAGCACTCAATTTTTTAGAAGCACTTAATTACAATAGAATCTAAATGGAACCTTAAATTTCCTCTTATTTTCGAAAGAAGAGTCAAGTCGCGAGAGATCAAGGAGATGAGGTCGAAAATAATAGCTTTTAGATTCTATTTGCGCCGGAATAACAATTGAAAACAATTGGAAAAAATGCTTTATTTTATTTGAACGGTTTATGTTTTTGCAAAAACTTGTTATATGCGCTTTTACTGCACAAATGGTGAAGAGGATACTTTAAAAATTTGAATTCTTATCTCTCTGCCTAAAATGCACAGCGTTTCCTAGTGCGCCACTCAGAACCATTAAACAGAATGATAAATGTTACTTTGTCTTATCACTTCATCCAGTGTAACTGACCTTGTAGGAAATTATGGAACAATATCTGCAGCATTTTGCCTTATTTCAAGTGTACCCATGACATGCATTGTTAGTTAGCTGATAAGGTTAAGCTTAAAATGGTGATAAAAAAAAAACTGAACAAGTTTTGGAAAGGTACATATGCGCCCTTTCCGACAAAGGTTTCAGTTAAATTATTCCCAATAACTGAAAAGTGCAAAGAGCAAAATCTGGTTATTAGTAAAGGAACCACCAGTAATGTTAGTCAGAGAAACAAACAGCTTCCACCTCAGGATAGGGATCGTAGTGAAATACGAACCTGAAACGGAACCCAGCCTATCTGTACACAGATAACGCACATAGATAACGCAAAGAAACTTCAAGCTATGGCGTCCTCAGAAAATCCACTTATGGCCAAAAAGCTGATAATGTCTCAAAGAATTGTCGTACGCATCATTCGAGAAACCTGAAACTGCAGTTTCGGCATAAGGCTCGTGATCTCGTCAGACAGAGCGGGATATACGTGAACGCTTCACAACGCCAGAAGATTTACAAACCTTACTTTGCACAAGACAGATGGCAATGGATGAACATTCAAGATGAAGGTTGGATATACCTAGATGACACTAATAAGCTACGAGCTATTCGTTACTGTCACAAAGATAGCAAAGGACGGACTACTTTCATCAACCAATGCAAGGAGAACTTTTCCAAAGAGTTTATGGTTGCAGCTGCATATGGTTCTCGTTTTTAGCTCAGATTGCAGAAGATAATGTCTCGTTTTAACTAACGTTAAAGTCAGCTCGGCCTACTTCCAGGAAAAGGTAATAAACCCAATTTACCATCAAGAAATTCCCCGTCTCTACGGTACAGACACTCATCGAAAATTTATCCATATGTTCTTCACTGGTCTACAATGTAGAAAAAAGAAACAGAAACCGGAATCAAGATTCCATTTTTATCCATCTCGGTTAAGTTCCCAGGCGCTTCACCTTTAGACTTCTGTGGCTTTGGACTTCTTAAAAGAGAGCTTGGAAACCGTCGATTTAAATGCTGAGAGGTCTATGGAAATGTTTCGCAATCAGGTGTGGAGTAAATATCCGTCTTTTAATGTTTCGCAACGTTATAGTGAAAACTACGATATTAAACTACGATATTAAAGGCAAGAGCAGTCGAGACAATGCTCTGCAACTGGGTACAGGTTCTCTTGAGAGACAGAATCGTTAAACGCAAATGTTTGAGGATGTAATTGCGGATTTAACAAACAGAGGCTGTCCACAGGGAGGTGTCGGGCATTGTTTAAAAAAGGACATCACAATGAACACAACTGATGGTATATGCTGACTGGCCAGTTTATTAGGAACACCCAAGGCTATGCAAATCCGTTAGCATAGCAATTACTACATATCAGTTGGTCACGTGACAGTCGGTACCAATATAAAGCGAGAACACACCTGTCAACTACAAGTGGTTTGACCGTCACCATGGTGAAAACAAAGGATCTGATCGACTTCGAGCGCGGGATGATAGTTGGTGCCTGGCGAAGTTGACTGAGTACATGTATTTCCGAAACCGCACGTCTCTAGGCTTTACCCCAACAACCATTTCAAGGATTTACCAGGACTGGTTAAACAACCAAAAAACAACCAGCCAGAGACAAGCCCAAGTGGTCGCAAACGACTCGTCGATCCAAGGGGTGAGCGTAGGATGGGAATGCTTGTTCGTGCGAATAGAAACGTCACGACTCGTCAGGTAACTGTGGAGGACAACAATGGACCGCAGAATAACATCTCTGAACGCACCGCACGCCACATATTGCCAAGGATGGGCTACAATAGCCGACGGCCGGTCTGGGTACCGTTGATCTCCACCCAAAACCGCAAATATGTCTCCAATTTTCCCGTGATCATCACACCAACACTAGACCGCTGACGACTGGAAGAAGGTCTGCTGATCGGATGAATCCCGTTTCCTATTGCACCACGCAGATGGCCGACGCAGAATTTGGAGACAGCAACACGAAACAATGGACCCCTCCCGTCTGGTTTCCACTGGTCAGGCTGGTGGAGGCTCTGTAACGGTCTGGGGATGTTTTTTCTGGCATACTCTTGGTCCGCTGATACCTGTAGAAGAACGCCTTAATGGTCAGGGATACCTGAACATTGTTGCCGACCACGTGCATCCCTTCATGGCTACTGTGTCACAAGGATACTTCCAGCAGGACAATGCTCCGTGTCACAAGGCTCGTATCGTCATGGAATGGTTCCAATAGGACGACAAAGAATTCAACTTACTCCTCTGGCCACCACAGTCCCCGGATTTGAACCCAATCGAACATCTTTGGGATGAGCTGGAACGTGTTATTCGAGACATGGATTCACCACCATCCAAGAAGCATCAACAGCGAGCAGCTGTTGCATTCGCATGGACAAACATCACGGAACAATGCTTCCAGCGGCTAATTGAATTCATGCCACGGCGAATTCGTGCTGTTATAGCTGCTAGGGGTGGCGCAACACAGTATTGGGGGGGGGGGGTTCCTAATAAACTCGCCATCCAGTGTACATCTTTTATGATATAAATTTTAATAGTATTTAATTTGAAAATATTGTTTCTTTAATATTTTCTATATTTAATTATTAACCTCTGGTGGCATTGTGTGGAAAAATAGATAGAAAGATTGTCCTGGTTCGTGAACAAAGAGTCACGATTAACTTATGCCCATAGGACATGTTCGATAGTGAAATGCGTCCATGCCTACGGTGGCTTACAAGGAGACTCCACATACTCTGATTCGCCGAATTTGTTGTTGGGTAGTTTTCATCCAATTAAGTATCCATGCAAAGCCATTCGACGCAGTTCTCAATGGTTCCGAGGAAAAAATTTATAAAGTTTGTCAGCAATGTGTGCGAGTTATAACTTCTATACCTTAAATGTTAAATAGGATTCTAACAAGTTGCTGTGGTACATTTGTAAGCTGTGGGTTTTTCATTTTGCAGGTACGGGTTCAAATCCCGTCCTTGACAAAACATTTTTCATATCCTGAATCTACTTTAACCCTTTACTGATTCATGATACATTTTCGTACCTTCCAAATATGTATCATAAACCAGTAAAGGGGTAAACAAATATGGAAATAAGTAATACACTGTATATTTCTCTACGAGTTTAAAGTCATAGAACATTTGGTAGAGGAACTACTTCCGAACGAATCTCTCGGCACTGGTTTGAAAAATTTAGATTCGGAGATATGATCCTACAAAATGAACCGCGTGGTCATCTTTTTTCGTCCATTGATCTTGACGAATTAAGGGATACCATTAAAGCAGTCTCATGAGAGACGGTATGAGAGATCATCCAAAAGTTAAAAGGTACAGTATTACCCGCTTTTAATGATAATTGGGAAGGTACGGAAGCTAGACAAGTGAGTACCACACGAACTCACCGATCAGAACAAAGTTCACCGATTGGAAGTGTGCTCTTCTCTTCTCCAAGTATCAAGCAGGAAAGAATTTTGAAGCCAGTGTCATTGTTCCAAAAAGTGGACATTGTACAACAATAGTAAGCGTTCAGCTCAGTAATTTAGAATAAGACGCCCTAGGAAGGACTCCGAAGCTACTTCTCCATACAAAGAAGGTAATAGTTTCTGGGTGGTGGTTCTCTCTTACCAGGAGTCAAAACATAACCGAAGATCAATCGGATATGCGGAGATGCAGGAAAAACTGCATTAAGCAGCAACACTTGTCAAGAGGCAAGATATCCCGTTGCTTCAAGATAACGCCCAACCGCATATCTCATTGATGACTATAAAGCAAATCGATCAGTTGGGTTACGAAACTGTCCCACATTTTCCTTATTCTCCTGATCTTTGGCCGACGGATTATCAGCTTTTCAGGTATTTGGACAACATTTATCGAAGAAATGTATTACGAATGATACAGTGTATCAGGCAGTGGAACACCTCATAATACCCAGAGACTCATTTTTTTTTCAAACATGGCATTAACAACCTGGCCTTCATTGGCAAGAAGTATTGCATCTGCTGGAGATTACTTTGATTAAATAATTTACTTTGATTATTTACTTTTTTTCCTGTAGTAAATAAAATTCGACCATTTTATTTGCAGACAGGTGCATATCTTCCCAATATTAAACTTGCGCTTATAGCAGGGCCATATTTTCTACATGCAACATTGAAATTTGCCCTGCTCTTCAAACTGTTTGGAAGATCCGGAGCAATCTTCACTATTCCCATTTTGCACAGAAGAATGCTGTAATCGTTTTAAATTATTAGGTTTATTTCTTTCTTATTTGCTGGTCGAGTGGTAGCGCCAATCTCTAGTTTTTCTTTCTCTAGACAGTTTGTCTCAATTATATTCCTGTTTCATTTAAAATCATGCATTATGAAGCAATCGTAAAGTCCGACCACTAAAACTGTCAATGTGCTATACGTTCAAATATGATCAGGGCGAAAGATGATTATCACTGGAATAACCCTAATGAGATGCTTGGTGGATAAGAGAAATAATTGAAATTACTAGTTAAAAGTAGTGTTCCACTATCTTTCTTATGTGAACTAGAGCAGTGTCTTATTGCGATGCAACTCAGATATTATTTATAATTTCAACAATTATTTCTATTATAGTTATTAACCAACATTCAGCCGAATATTGGTTTCCTTACGTGGGCTCCGCGAACATGTCATTAGGAAAAAGTTATAAATTACATTCCGCTCTCATATTGACCCTATGTATCAGAATAAATGGAAACTCGCGAGACATCATGGATTATACACTACTGCGGGTGTTAAAGGACCAGTTCTCAAAACTGCGTTTTGATAATAAACATATCGTATTAAACAAATAATTAAATATATGAACTCATTTTAATGGGAAAAAAATGTAAAGAAATAATATAATAAACAATCCTCTCTTATATAATTAATATAATATTAAAGCAACAAGAAAAGTTAGGTAACATAACATTACTATTAAATAGTAGAGTTAAATCATATCGAAACTTAGTGAAGCATCTTTGGTTAAAGCCCATTTCTTCGGGAGAGAACTGTCTTTATATGAAGGAAACCTTTACCACAAAAGAATACAAGAGATATGAAAGGCCGGTTGTTCTTTTGTGTTCAGAGGTTTTCCTTAATGTGTAGGCAATTCCACACAAGAGTTTCTTCTTATTTTTTCATTTTGTCTTTGGTCCAGAGTAAAAAAACGATGTAATTTATATTGATTGACAAGCAGGAAGAGCATTGTCTGAAACATTTTATTTAGCAACAATTATAATTATTATTCAGGAACACGGGTAATTTAGTCAAACTGTAATGTAATCCAATGATGAAAAACATCCACTATGACGATGGCTTTATTGAAACGATGCTAACAATTTTCTCAGAATACTCTTATGTAAATGCAAGATGTCCCTGACCGGAAAATCTTTTCGCGATCTCGCTTTGAAACGGACAGCTCGTTTAATACTTTACATCGAGGATGATTTGCTTTAGAAAAGCGAAACAATGTTGAGATTCAGCCTATCTCCCATAAAAAATGCTGTTTTATCTAGTATCTACCTGCATTGCCCGGGCTTCTTTTAAACTTCCAGAACTTCAGCAAAATCAACATTCCAAAATTTCAAAATCAATATTTATTGATGCATGTATTATACTTTTTAATTTCTCGGTTCTTATTTTATCAGTCTTCCTTTCCGCGACGAAGGAATTCAGGGGTTATCAATGAAGTACAGTCTTGGTGCCAACAATCCGGGTTGATTTTCCATCCATCAGGACTGTTAGTAAAATAGTGAAGAGATCTTTTTGAAGTATATAGAAATCTATTGATTGATCTCTAAAATACCTTAATACCAGAACAGGAACCCTATCTGGGCAACCAATGGATTGATTTAAACAAAACCTGAATCATTTTATTAGTTATCCCGTTTCAGGGGTAACTTATTTCAACACTTTTCGCGTTTCTGTTCTCCGTTTGCTTTATAAGATTGCGTTAACTAATAAACACAATTCTCATTTCTCAAATACAGGGCGATTCAGAAAGGTAGATCAAGAATGAAATACCATGTACAGTTTGTAGCGGATAACAAAATTTTTTCTATAAACATGGGTCCGGAAATGCAATTTGTACGAGGTAGGAATGACATTACAGTAGGTGTTCAAAGTCTGCGGACGAGATTCTCGCGAACTCTGGTGAAGATGTGGGTGATCACGAAAACGCTATTGGTAAATCCTTTCTGCTTCAGTAGCATTACCTTGTGCCTCGCCGTAGACGAGATGCATGTCTGCCAGCTCCACGTAAATCAAGCGATCCATTGTACGAAATGGAATTACATGTTTCGTTTCCTCTCTTTTAAAGGAGAGAATACGAACAATTTACATGTTTAGATCCTAATTTACATGGACCCTACCATTACCGTCCGGGTAACGCACATCCATTCCTACCTCGTACTAGTTGCATTATCTCTGTAAGGATGCATTTCCGGACACATGTTTATAGGGAAAATATTGTTCCCCGCTACAAACTGTACATGGTATTTCATTCTTGATTGTCCTGTATATTGATTGGGCTTTTCTTTGGTTTTCGCTGCTAGTTGTGCTTGCATTCTGTTAGCTGTAGTCTACCGCCGGTAGAAGACTCTTAATCAAACGGGCATATCTTGGATGGCATAATCATCTGTAACAGAGCCTAAAATTGTCTAAAATTTCAGCCCTTCATTTAACTGTTGCACAGGACGAATGAATCATTGAAAAAACTCTTTAATCCCCATATTTTTGCAGTGCTCCTTTCCACTTCTTTTAGGCGACCACTCACTTTTAAGTAGTGGCTTATGTATCCCTTTTCCTCAATTCAGAATTTTTTTCTGAAGTCGACTTAAAAGCTCATGATTGCAGAAGATATGTTGAAATTCTGGAAAAAAAAATTCCGTCTGTACATATGTACGGATGTAATCATGTGACCAATTTGGTGCAGCTAATTCCTCCGAAACAGAAAAAACGCAAATGAAATTAATACGCTGTTAGAGGGTACCTTAAACTGTGTCTTGACGTATTTTTATGACAACAAATTAAGCCTTCTTTTTAGAGATATTAATTTTTTTTCTAAATTTTCGCAAACCAAACTCAATAAATTCGACATGAGTGGACTCCTCACATTAAGACGAATATCTTTTGTGAATAACTTGTTTGGCTCTGATGAGTCAATTTGAAGTTATTAATGCACTCCCCACCAAATCCCCGCCCCCACGACAGAAAAATTTTTTTAAACTAAACAGAGGTTCCTTGAACTATGCAATGACAATTTTTCATGAAAATTGGTTAAAGGTAAACTCCATACCCAAAACAACTTTGTTTCAAATGAAAGATGAAAGTCTCAATAACAACGTAGCATGTATAAAAATTTTCAATTCGTACTCAAAATTGATAAAATATATAAAAAAAACTTTCATTTTTTCCCTCCCTCTGCGATAGACACTGACGCCATCGTTCGGCAACTGTTACGTCACAAGTTGCCGAGAAGTGCGAAGGAATTTCGAATTCGTGACGTCACACATTCGTTAGTTGTCAGTTGGGCATCGCAATGGACTATGAATATGAAACAAGACCGGTAGTGACGACTGCGATTTTGATAACAGTGACAGCGATATACAAGGGCTGTTAGCAGAATTAAATGCTACTGTAACTTCTGCGATATACAGCCCTATGCATTAAACCGTGAAACGGGATCTTCTTCTTGCCGCGTCGGCGTGTGCACATTAGGGCGGCGTGTGCCTTACACAGCAGATAGACTTACCAGGGAAGAGGGAGAACTTCCTCCTCCCTGGGCTTACCTATGTGAAAATCACTCCTCATTCCTTCGGCGTTTAACGAGTGCTGTTGCGGTCGTTGTTCTTGAAGAACGCCAGGCCCGTTTAGAGTTGGAAGAGCATCTAGTTCCACCTTATACGTGATCTAGTTTCAGCGAATTTCTTGTTTGAATTGATACTGAATTTAAAACGGCGGATGCGTAGACAAAGCAAAACGCTTCAAAATGAGCACACGATGCTGTTTGGAGTTGGATACCAGTTCCCTCGCTGTCAAAAACTAATTCACTGTTTTTTAATCTATTCTGATTCTGGAAATCTATGAAACGTGAAATTTCTATCCGACTCTCTATTTACACATCCAAACAGAGAACAAATTGAAGGCATTTCGACATAAAACAGGTTAGCAAAATCTTACGATATGTAGAATCGTTCTAAGGCTACGGCCATGCAGACGCGATTTTAGAGCGAGCGAGCGATTTCTGACGTCATCACGCTCTCGATTTCTTCATTTGTCTCTGGATGCGATCATGCAGATGCGAGACAGTCGAAACATCACACGCGAGAGCGAAAATACGTTTCTCGCTCGTATCTGACACTGCTTGATTTTCTCGCTATCTGCCAAATCTCGCTCAACGCTGCACATGCGCAGTAGTCCATTTTCTTCTGCAGCAATACCCGACGACGTGAAATGGCAGCCATGTTTGTGATAAAAATTCGCTTCTGTATAATCACATACGGCGAGAACGACGAGAGAGAGAACTTAAAAATTCGCTCGCTAAAAATAGCTTGTGAATGTGATGACGTCAGAAATCGCTCGCTCGCACTAAATTCGCGTCTGCATGGCCGTAGTATAAGCGACTAGAATCTCGGCGACGAAATTCCCCGAGGTTCTCGCGGCAGGAAATGACAGCTTGTTCCGCCGTGTTCTGTGGAGAAGGAATGGAAGATCTCACGCAAATTTTCAATTTTCCGAGGCATTTTGCTTAATAAAATATTAGGAAAAATCGAAAAACTTTGAATGATAAATACTCTATTAACCTAGATTAATGTTATGATGCAAAAAAATAAAGTCGATTTTTTCCGTGGAGTTTACCTTTAAGTCTCTTTAGTGATATAAATGTTTTTTCTAAAAAAAGAAAAAATGGCTGAAGCATTCATACCAGCGAACCAAAGTCGATGAATTTAACATGTACGAGCTCATCTTTATCAGAGGTGAATAATTTCGTAAATAAATTGATGGTTTCTGATGCGCTAATTTTGAGCTTATAAAGTTTTTTTTTAATACTTCTCCCTATTTTTTTTTCATTTTTTTTTCTTTTAATGATAAAGTGAGAGGCCTATGCGAATGTATCTGTTCGCCATTTTAATTTATTTCCAAATTTTCCACTTTGGGCACATATATAAGAACACAAAATGGAAAAATCCATTTTGTATGCTGCGCGCAAAACAAATGCTCTATATAGTTATTGTTATCGTTTCTTTACATTTCAAGAGCAATAAAAGCCCACTCGAGCTTAACCAATGAAAAGTGAGTATTTTGGTATGGAGAGAAGAACACTTTATAAGATGCGAACAATGAAATAAAAATTCAAGCTTCACAAAAACACTGTTTGTACATTAATTGTTAATGTTCTTTATAACTTTTATATAGGCTACTGTAATAAAAATTGAATATTCTGATTAATCAATATACAACTCGTAAAGAGCTTGTTTTTAAATTATTCATCAGTGACTTTCAGTGATCCCATTTGGAAAGATACTTTTGGGCATTTGCGGATCACTAGCAGTCCAAATCATACCGGGCAGGTACCGGGAAAAATCGGCGAAAGCGGTCCTCATGGCGGCCCTCAACCACGGGAAAGTAAAGGCCATCCGTCCGGCCCATCGGGATTTTTCCGCCGCTTTTGAGATAGGAGGACTTAGGAAGGGATTTCTAAGACGATATGATATAATGATGTACGAGAAAAAGCAAGAGCTTATCTTATTAAGTCTCATGGTCCTTGGTGAATGATTATATTAAAATTCTGCAAGAACCTCGTTCCTTTGACGAATCTACGACTCTCAGCTGAATCAGAAAAGCAGTTTATTTAACACTTTGCAGCATGAGTTACTTTATTTTAAATATACAGCATAATTTCTAATGTTGCTAATGGATAAATAGAAAGCTAACAAACAATATATTTAGGTTTTTCAAAATTTTAATTATCTAATTATTGTTAGCATAACTCACTAATCTATGAATTTTTTAATAGAGTTTTATAATAAATTCTAATAAATTATTATAAATATTAAAATATCAGGATATATTTGTCCCAAAAGGCTATAACGATCATTCTCAATACGTCTCCATAGTTGTATTGAACCATCATCTATACAAAGACAGAAGCGGGGTTCATCACTGTCCATTCAGCTTGGGACCAATGGAGTCTACTTCTGGCATATTTCTGACATCGTCAAAATCCAATTAATCATACATCAATTGTAATTTTTAGGGTATTTTATTCCATTTTTTATTTTATTTTTTTTTATTGAAAAACGGTATAATTTTTATTAATTTTTATGATAGTAAAGAGCAATATTTAATCAGCACTTTAAAATAATAAATACGAAAGAACAAATGTTATATGAAGCATAGTTTTCGATTTTTTTTTAAAGATAACAGAAACCTCTACTGAGTGAAGTGATATCTCCGCTTAACCGTTATAAACCTCAAAAATACAAGTAGAGGCTTGGATCACAAATCTACTCATAGCGGCTTTCGAGTTGAAACGTCATAGAGACAGAGACAGACAGATCGGTAACAGTAGGTATACAGCTTTTTTGAAGAAAACAGACGAAAAAAAAATATTCTCCTTATTTTACTTTCCAAAAGGAAAAAAACAGGGGGGAAACTTCTCGTTAGGTGAACAAGTTCCAAAATCGTGTCACCAATAGAGATAAATTAAATTGAGGCTAAGTGTTGTAATTAGTTTTTCTTAAATTATAAATGAAAATGAACAACTCTAATTCAATAATAACCAAGCAGTAATCAAATTTTTATAATTAAAATAATCGCAAAACTAGCTCCATAAATACTGACATCAGAACTGAATTTTTAGCGAATTTGTGTATTAGTGCTGTCCTCTAATGAGAATATCGTTACTTAAGTCTACTTAAATGGTTGAATTTGTCTTTCTTACCGCCAGTGCTCACTATTACCCTGTCGGAGCCGTCCAAGTTGATGGATTCGATGCGACTGAGGACGTTGTCGCACCAGAAGATACGGTTGTTCATATTGAAGTCGATGGTGACGCCCGTCGGTCGAACAATATCCGTATAAACGAGGATCCGCCTGTGTTTGCCGTCCATCCAAGCCTTCTCCAGCCGTGGCGTACAACCTGCATCTGTCCACACCATCTGCCTAAAACATAAACCGAATTGGTAATGTCCGTTTTGATTCCATTTCTATATACAGGGTGTATCAGGTTCGATGGTCATAAAGTACCTAGCGTGATTCTTTGCATGATTACAAACTTAAAGTTCCTTATCGAAAATATCGAAAACTCAAAATTTAAATTGCGTCGTTACGTCATTTATAAAATTCCGCACCAGCAGTTCATTAAATTCAAAGGGGCCATTACAATTAAATCGGCGGCAATTGTTGAGATTAAATGACGTTTTCGACTGGTTTTCAGCAAACTTTGTGTGATGTTTAGATCCTTAACATTTGAGTTTTGAACATTTTGCGTAAGGAACTTTAAGTCTATAATCATACAAAGGATCACGCTAGGTACTTTATGACCATCGAACCTGATACACCCAGTATATATAAACTGATTCAACGAAAAACTGTTTTATGAAACTGACAAAACTGATTCCACATTTTTGTATTTTTATGTCGATACTTAAATATGAATATTCACTTTTGAAAACATTATTCAAACTCGAAAATATAAACACATGTATATGAATTTTTCGATAAAACGAAATCATTCAACCGCTCAACAAGGTAAATTGAGTGGGTTCATTATAAATATCCATATTAGTATTGCAGATAAATGCAAAAAGAAGGGGACTTGTTAGAGCAATACGGCATACCATTTATTACTTAGCTGACGCGTTTCGAATAACATTAATCGACAGAACCAAATCATATACAAAAAACAAGAAAGTTATAAAGAAGGAAACAAAAAAACTAAAGAAAACCAATTAACCAATCAGGAACAGTCCCCGAAAGGATTCTCGCTCCTGATTAGTCGAAATAATTACAAATGGCAATATAATAATAACAATTCAAATAATATGAAATAAATAATGTAGAAGATTTAATTTAATAGCAGGCCTAAGTTAAGGAAGCCTATCAACCGGTCAGGGAAGCTCCACAAAAGAATGCGCGTTCTCAATCATGGGTTAAATATAATTGAATAAAACATCTAAAGTTTGGTCACTATCAAAATTAACTTTGTTATTTAAACGGCATTTGGTATTTGATCTTTTTTGTTTATAGATGGACACAGATTCTAAGAGGGCTAGTTTTCTGTAGTCGTTGTTAAATCTAAGTGCTGACATAATTTCATCCGAAATTGTGTTTTTGTTGATACAAATGTTGCGCGAAAGCGGAGTTTTCATCACCATTAATGAAAGAGAGTCTGTGTTCATTATATCTGTCTTTAAACCTTCTTGTTGTTAATGCTATATAGTACTTATCACAATTTTTATAGGATAACTTATATATTCGATAAATATGCATTGAAAACATTTGGGGAAGGCGGAGGCATACTCGGCATTAAAAAGACTTGCTAAACGGTTTTACAGTTGTTTATTGAAACATCCACGCATTTGTCCACCTATTTTAGATTCACCCTAGATATATCTAGAAAAGTACTATATATGAATGAATTTTATTCATAAAAATATCAAGATAAGATAAAATCAATTAAATTTTACCGTACCTTGGTTTTGATATTTATTATGATTGACAACCAGAAAGTTTTGGTGAAATGTCACAATACAGTATATGTCTGTGCTACAAATTGTGTATTCAGTCTTTCTTAAAATGGACTGCAAAAATAGATTTATTTATTTACTGCAACATTGCTCAATTTAACGAACCTTAATTCTATAACGTAACAATTTTGTTATTGAATTCCTTAAATCAGTGAATTGTAATACAGATTTTATTAAGCAAGTTTCATTAACGCATTGAATCTCATTTCTGTTACTTAAGTTAATTTCACTGAATTATGTTTTATTATGTTTTATTTATTTAAAAATAGATATGTATATAAATGCTAATCAGTGTACCCTCTTTCAGGCGCTACGGCAATGGCAGTCGGTGATTGAACGTTGTCCGAAATGAGGACCTTCGTGTAACGTCCGTCAAGTGTTGTCACCTGAATGTGGCCGGTACCCGTGTTCGTGCCGTACGGAGGAGCCATTTCCGACCAATAAAGATTTCTATATAAGACACAAGAAGTTACATGAATTTCTATAATAATACTCATTAATTTACACTAAAAGACACTCTCTATACCCTATCTAGAGATAATAATGTAAACCATACCAAATCATTAAATTTATACTTAAAGTGATATATTTATTAAAAAAAAATCTGAGTTATATTTAAAACTAGCAGAGGCATCCGGCGTTACCTGGGATAATATCAGTTGTATGTAAACAGAACAATCTCAAGAAGTTAAATAATAACTCAAAATTGGTTTTCAGTAATTCTACACCCGGATAACTTTTTGTCTTCTCTGACCAATACTCGTTCTATTCTTCGGTGGCATTTCGTGCGATTCTTAAAGAGCACAATATAGTGTGTTTGTTTATTTGAAGAGTCGAGTTGATGTATGCTTTGTTATCGGTTATGTCGTAAAATGTCTCTCGAGACCGACGGCGTCTTTATATACCCAACCCAATAGAAGAGAAAGAGAAAGCTGCCGTCGCGTCTGTAAAGTTCTACACTGTTCAAATGCTCCGAGCACACAAATCGCCTAAACATTTGTTAGGGAGCTCAAGGGAGACACGTGTATCTCTTTGCCTCCTCGAGAGAGACTGCCCTATCTACATCGTGCTGTTATACACATTTCATGCTCATTATTAATAATTCTTGGAAATAAATGTTTTCTTGCCAAGGCAACAGAACATTCTATCATTGCGTCATCACCACATTGGTTTTCATGGCAACCATATTTCCCCGACGTTCAGATGTTTCCGACGCCCGGATAACTTTGGTCTTCTCTGACAAATACTCACTCAGTTCTTCGGTGGCATTTCGATAGATGTGAATTAACATGTATCCTTCGAACGATTATTAACGAGCATAATGCAGTATGTTGTTGATATGAAGAGTAGAGTTGATTTATGCTTTGTTATCGATTATGTCGTCAATTCTCTCCCGAGCGAAGGGGCTGCTTCCTCTGTCACCTTTCCACTCTTTCTCAATAGTCTGCTAACTCTCCATTATCTCCAGTTGCTGTAAATGGATCATGCAAGCTTTTTTGTTGTGAATATCTTTGTTTCGCACAGGAAGGAAACATTAAAAATAAAGGTAGTAATGTGTCCCCCCCCCCACCTTTAATAGATTAGAAACATTAGAAATTGCAACATGTGGAGGTTTTCTCGTGAATCTATTGCTCATATGTACCGAGGATGGTAGAATGGCAAAATAATGTGAGCAAAAGATAGTTCTGAGGTCGACCGCAACTTGTCAACGGCAAGGGTTAGGGATAAATATAGACTTTATGCAACAAGTTATCAGCAAAAATTCGAAAATCTTTTTAACTCTAACAAATTAAAGAGTAAAATAGCAAGAGATCTAAAAAAGCTTTTTTTCCCATGTTTTTTAAATGCCCATTTTGAAATTTTTGGATAAGAAAAAGCTTTTAAAAGCTTTGGTATACAGGCATTTTAAATTTTAAAAATTTTAAGGACATGTTCTATTAAAAACTGAGCCGGAAACGCTTCCATCCAACAACAACAACATCCGGCGATGTACCGTAATAAACAGCTTCAGATGAGGGGGTGCATGTGTAAAGGAAAAGTCCAAAACATCCGTTTTTTCAGCGTACCGCCCGCATATCTCTGCGACTTTCAGCATTGGTAATGTAAGTTGCATAAAGTGGGCGGTTTTCTTTCATCCAAGTAACATCTGTCCTCATCACTACGAGAAATGAAAAAATTGTTCGAGCTGCGATATTCTTTTCTGTACACTTTGTGAAATCGATACCTTCGCACAGTTTATACCTAGATCTACTAACACTCAAGCCAATTTCATGAACCACTCTTTCAAGACTGGTGGTCCTTGTCCTATATTTGAATAACTATTTTATCGAACATATGTTAACTTAGTACATGGTTTACTCTGAACATGGTGTGGCTCATAAAGGATGAATTTGTAGTTCATTGGGTGTAAGTGTGCAATAGCATGCATACACAAAATTTGGAAAAAGAATTCGTGAGACATGCAATTTTAATCGCATTTGCATAAACACCTGAGGATAGTGCCAGATGTCCCCCTCGCCCTCGGTCCTTGATTTTTGATTATAAAAATCAAACTAATGGTCAAAATTTAATAAAGTTGCTACCTTGGTGT
The DNA here is from genome assembly GCA_023313115.1 of Rhysida immarginata. NCBI lineage: Eukaryota > Metazoa > Arthropoda > Chilopoda > Scolopendromorpha > Scolopendridae > Rhysida > Rhysida immarginata. The sequence continues at coordinate 1,199,429 of JAHWFO010017185.1, forward strand.
CTGGGAAGCTTGGTAACCTCACAGTAATGCTAGAAATGATCGCTATTAGCATGTATGCATACCTGCAACGACTGTTTATGTCACCTTATCTGGAGTCACAGCGTCAATTTCCCGCCGAATGTTGCTTAAGAATTAAATGCTCGACACGCGCAAATTTTATTAAATTCTGACCAAGGAAGAGATAAAACGGGAGGCGAAGCTCGTAACTGTTCCAATGCTATTTCGTTGAAATCAAAAAAGCGCTACCAAACTCTACAACGCCAGCTTCGGAAACTAATGGCTGTTAGTTTTATTGGGCTCCTTCCACTGCTATAATGGCTACGGCTGTACTTAGCAGCTGCATCCTCCCCTCCTGTGCTATATTATTCCGTCAACCGCTTTGAATAGTTTATTATTAAAAGTTGAGTTGTTGCGTTTTTTTGCAGCACCAAATCCAGCATGAGTTCTATTAATCAACATTTTAAAAAAGAGAATAAAAAAAATGAAAAACCTTTATAGTAATTTGAGTGTAGTCGCATCCCAAGTCGTTAGTGCTCTAACGTGCATCTCGAGAGAGAGAAGGTCATCGAGAGAGAAGGCCTGCTCACAGAATCGCCATAAATTGTTATATCAAAGAACGTAAATGGATTTACCATTTACGTTCTTTGGTTAGATCACCTAACGTCGTCAATTGTTAAGCGTGTTTCTACCAATAATAAGCCCTAAATTAAGACTAAATTAGATGATGTAACAATATATGGTATTTCAGTGATGAGGCCTTCTCTCTCGTTGGTGTTGCATTAACGGACAGAAAGCAGCTACGTGCTCTATAACCTGACCACGTGGTTTTGTTTATTTATTCAGTTTCCGAACCTAGCGCGCAGTACCGCTACGATCGCTTTTATTTCAATAAATGAGCGGATCTTTGCTTCCCATTCTACCTCATCCCTGTTATGACTATTAGTTTGATTTTTGTACAGGACGTATTTGTAACAAATGTCTGGGCGTGAGGGGATGGTTCCTGGTATCAAAACAAGAAAGAATCTCCTTATGAACATATGTCCTACAAAGCTTTGTTATTCAGTTGCATGCTTTGCATGATGTACTGTAAATTGATCATATCACAGGAGCCATGAGCAGTGTCTGCTATGAGCAACAGTGCTAGCGTGACATTGCTTCAACATGGACTGACGAAGCCGCTCGAAGATACCTACGTCCTGTCGAATGGTTACACAGGCGTTATTGATACGTTCTTTCTTTGATGTCGTTAACCGGAGCATCGTGCACCACACATTTCATGTATCGCCACAGATAAAAATCCAGTGGATTAAGATTCGCCGGCAGGCCAATGCACCGGATCTCGACGCCCGATTCACCGTCGCGAGAAATGTCGTCTAAAACCGGCGTACATCCAAACTGAAGCGCGCTGGAGCCCCATCATGTATATACAGAAAGATGATTACGATCTATGATAACGATTAGGAGGAGAAAGTTTACGAAGAAAACCCCTTTCTCCACCAAGGAGAATGTTCTATTTGGTGAGCCTGGTTGCGGACTATTGCCCTGTGCCGTATCTTCCACTGTAGAAGAGATTTCTGCAGAACGGCGAGGATGAAATTGTTCCATTCCTGTTTGCAGGCTTTCCAGAGATCCTCAATTGTTGTTGGACGGCGTCGAGCAAGAGCTCGTTTCAATAATCCAAATCCACAGAAATCCATCGGGGGTGGATCTGGTGACTTGACGACCTTATCCTGAAAGAGTATAACGTGAATTCCAGTTTCACCTTCCAAATCCAACATAAATTGAACAGTCGTGTTAGATGTAAGGCTGAAGGCTTTGTCCTGATGCAGCCAAACATAGCTTTTGTCCTCTCCATACAAAGCGGGGATTTTCTGGTAGAAAACTGGACTGCGAACATGCTGCTAATAGTAAAGGGCCTTTCTGTCTACTCTTCTGTTGTGAGCTTGCCGTCATACGAGTATCCCGCAATCACCATAAATCCGTTTGAAAAACTTTCCTTATGTTCCTTGGACCACTTTCGATATGACTTCTCTATACGCGTGGGGTTTGTTGCAATCGTTGAGATGGTCGTAGTCTTCATCCAAAATGACAATATACTTGCATCGTCCTGCTGCGAGGTATCCCTCATACTAGAGCCTCCGACAATTCCTCTTCCTTTCTACGACGTATCATGGCAGTAGCTAATGAACACTACTTTTGTGACGCTTTTCCAGTTGCAAATCTTTGTTTATTATTTTATTAACGGTAGTCTGTGAAGTTCCTACGAAATTTGCGACCCTTCTATAGGTTGCTGGATTTTTACACTGGATAAACTAAACTGCTTGACCTAATCTGTATATAAATAGCAAGAAATTAATCTCTGCAAGGAAGATATAGCAAAGTGGCAGAAGCATGGGTTTAAAAAAATTGGCTCTCCACCAGTCTGGCTCATACTTCATCGGAGACCAGAATGGCGCAAGCCATTAAGTAGCTACATGCTTCCGCAACTTAATAATACTATTTTATTTCAAATGAAATACGATAATTACAAAATACGATCTATTGGTTTGCAATAATTATTATACGTACATTACATAAAATATGAGTTATTAATACCGGGAGAAAATAGCATTCTAAAAAAATACAGGTAATCCTCTATATATGTGGTTTCAATCAGCACGGATTCAATTAACATGAGAAATTTTAACTCGTATGTTTGTTTCCTTGGCTTTTAACTTACTATTCTTTATATTCAATTCGAATGAACACCAATGCAAAATTTATAAATCTTGATGACAAATTAAATGAATTATTTAAGTTTAAACTTTCAAATGTGCGTTAAATTTGTTATAGATATTGACCGCATTTATCGAGAATTGCCTGAATAATCTTCCTGGTTTTGTCTACAGATGGCTCACCTTGCCACCCAGTCGATTGAAAGGCCCGTCGTGGTCATGTCGCTCTGGGACAATACCTGCTCTTTGCCCGAGGTAGGAGCATTATGGCTCAGTTTCGGCACGAGAGATCGCTTCAGTTTGCCATCAGAATCCACCCAATATAACACCTCTAACGATATAATAGTAATAAACACAAAATCAATACATTTATAACAAATTACAATGTAAATAAACTAAGATTTACTTTCCATATCAAAAATTATTAAAAATAAAAAAATTATTTATGGTTTGTATCATTCTAAAAGAATAATGATAATGCAACAGAAGGTTTTCTTCAACTTAAAGGATCAGTTTTTTTTTTCCCCTCAACATTACCTCAAAAATTTTGCTATATAAAAGATTAGTGCCATCTGTCATGACCAATTGGTCAGGATATTAATCAGAGGTGCTTTCTTAGATCCTATTCGGTCCTTTCAGTGAATATAGAGGGCGCTGCTATTTTTGAAAAATGTTGGCGAAAGTAGGACCCACCTTACCATCAACATGTTTTGAATATTACACTGTGCGATATTTTTCTGTATGATGGCATATTTTTCAAGTGGTCGATGTGCCAAGCACCTGCTAGGAATAAGCCTGTGATTTCAACTTTCGTTTTAATGCTGGCATACCTAAAAAAAATTTATTTCTTAGTTGGTTAGTTGGAAAGTTATTAATTGATTAAATATGAAAAAGTAGATTCAAGATGAAAATTGTTTCTAATAATAAACGATCTAATTTTTTGCTTTTTAATAACCCACAAACAAAATAATGTTATCAAAACTAATGCAGCTAACAATAGAAATAGTGATTTTATCGTAAAATTACGTACATGTAAACGTATTGTACGTTAAACAAACTTTTAAAAACAAATTTTGAATATTATTTCATTTTATTAGTAGTAGCAAATTGTACATCTACTAATTAAATCGTTGGGAAAAACATGCCGGACGGCTGGAGTTGTCACTATTCTCATTATAGGCCCTCTGATTTCTAACATAGTGCCTATAAGGACATCTATCTATACAGGTTGATTCAAATTCAATGTAAAAAACTTTTAGGGGAGGTAGTATAGGTGATTCTAAGCAAAAAAGTTCGTCCGAATTTTGAATGATAACTGAGATATGAACAGAAATAAAAATGCCACCACTAAAATCAACAGATTAATAACTCAGGTTCTGCAAAGCCTAGGATAATGATAACAGTGTATACTGTTAAAATTTGATGGAATTCCAACGAGTAGTTTCCGAGTTACGCACTCAAAATCGTAACACGCTCTGGTTATTACACGCATGTGACCACTGCTACGATTTTGAATGCGTAACTCGGAAACTACTCGTTGGAATACATCAAATTTTAACGGTATGCACAGCTTTATGTACCCTATTATTTCTTCAAAATTCATTATCCTAGGCGTTGCAGAAGCTGAGTTATTAACCTGTTGAATTTAGTGGCGGCATTTTTATTTCTGTTCATATCTCAGTTATCATTAAAATTCGGACCCATGTTCATATGAACTTTTTTGCTTAGAATCACCCATACTAACTCCCCTAAAAGTTTTTTACATTGAATTTGACTCACCCTGTTTAACAGATTTCAGAGCCTATAAGGCCATCTATCGATGGGATAAGCAAAGAAAAAAGTTTTATTTTCTTTTTTCTGCTTTCTTATGTGAATGGCATATTAACTTTATTTCCTTTCAAAATAGAATAAAAAGATTGCAAAAGAAACGCTGCTCGAATGCAATGAAGTGCCAAAAAAATCGGTTTTTAATTTTTGAATCTGAGATAATATAAAACAATAATTACTTTTTTATTCACTTAAAGTGCTGGTGAAAATGCCGAATTATGCTTCAAATTATATCATTAAATACAGATGAAAAAGAAGAAAAAGAAAAAAAAATCTATGTCGCAGATTTTTTCCTTTCCTTTTTTTTATTATCTAATATCATTAGAACATTATTTTAGCACAAATGTTTAATTTCAAATTCAAATAGAATTAAATTTCTTAATAAACAATAAAATTTTAAAGAAATACAGTCCAATAACTGAATTATTCAAAACTGTTATGCAGGATGTTAACAAATATGTTGGACATCTTTGGGAAAGTGATAGAGGACCTATAAAGATGTGGTCTGGTTCTCTTAATTTTTCAAGTAGTATTTTTCTTTTATAGCTTGCAGCTGCTTTGTGGTTTGCAGCCAAAGCTATCCGATATCTGCGTAAACAAGAGTTACTGGAAGTCTATTTAACATCCTAGCTTGTTCATTCTCTTGATCTCAGTCCATTAGATTTTTATTAAGGGTCCATTTAAAGATCATTGTATATTGAAGACTGAGAACATCGAAATTCTTCGCCAGCCTGTTGAAGACGGAGGTCAGGAGATACCTGGAATATGGTCGAGAGTAATGAAGAAGTACTCCAATTGGTTAATGAAAAAAGGAATATACTTTCGAGATTAAAGAAAGCAGAGGATAGTGGCTTGGCCACAACATATGGCATAACAACTTTATCACGCTAATTCTCGAAGAATGGATATTTATAAGAGAAAAGGACGAGACACAAAAACCCTGGAATGCAATAAATAGTTAATAAATACAACTGAAAAATAAAATAATAATTAACAAATAACAAAATAATGAATAAATAAGTATAATCAAAATAAAACTAAAAATCAAATAAAGAGCTGACGTTTCGGATAGAGCCTATCCTTTATCAAAGCAAAAAAGTTATCGAAGAAACAATAAATGGAAGAAATAATTCTAATTCTCGAAGAAATAATAAATGGAAGAAGACCAATAGGGAGGCCAAGGAAAGGTTATCTGAAGATACTACAGGCAGACACCAACGCAAGAACTTATGTAGAGATGAAGCGCTTGGCTGATGATAGAGAGGAATGGAGAAGACGTTCAAGGGTATTTCCCACCAGTCAAGAGACTGAAGGGACCAAAGAAGCAGAAGAATTCTTGTAGTACCACCTATGAGGCGGCGCTTAGAAATCTGTATTAGAGCTCTTAAAAGGTAGCCATTTGGAGCATCATCTGTAAACCTATGGACTATCTGGTCAACAAACACGTATGAGCCATAAAAAAGTACCCGTACTTAAAACTTTAACCGAAACCGAAATTTAACATATTTATTAACATCCTGTCATTGGTCATAAAATTTATGAATCCATACATATATATTCTTTTAATTGAGCATTAAATTTTCTATGAAAGTTTAAAAAATAACCTTAGTAAATAGGAAAATCAAACATTCTCTTACTCTCCACAGGATCGATATCCAACGCTCTTATATTGGTGACACCATGATAGAAATATGTAAACTTCTCGTATATCATTTGCATTAGATTGGTGCGCATGGCATAGACGATGGCAGCTGGCGAACCCTTGACTAGGCAACGACTGTGTGACGTCAGGAAGCCTGCGTGGCATTCACAGTCATAGGAACCGGCTTCGTTCACGCAAAGCTGTTGACACTGATGCATGTGAAAGGATGCACATTCATCTATATCTGAAAACATAAGAGAAAACCGAAAACATCTAACTACTAATAAATTCGCAGATTATCAACGAGTACCCAAAATCCGTGATGATAAAATATGGTCCAAAAGGAAAAATCATGCATTTAATTTTTTTCCCCCAAGAGTAAAATTAGCATATTCATTTCTTTTAAAATGGAAGTAAAGGTAAGATATACTCCTCCAGAAACAAAAATGAATGTTCAGCTTCAGAAAAATGTAGACCTATTTGGCATCTGTTAGCATTATGCTAATTGATTCATATCTCAAAAATCAAGTTGAATTACAAATGTTATATCATGCTTTTACTCGGAACTAATTTTAAAGTGAGTTCCTTTATTTTAGATGGTGTTACTAACCAGTTGCTTTGCGAACGCAAGAAAATTCTGCAAACAAGTTAAATTCCTGAGACTCTTCACCATATACTGATTTATCAATTTAATAGGATCACACTACTAGTAGCGTGAAGATCCCCAAATATTGTTTGATTACGTTATGGTAATGACTACACAAGATTAAGATATATTCTGGTACAAGGTGATTCCTCTTCATGACAATGCGTAATGAAGTCATGTTCCGAAAAGCTCTCTTCAGCTCGCTTCCTATTGTTCTTTAGGGTTGAATGATTGTAATTATAGCAAAGCGAATTTACCGTCATGTTTCCTGAACTTTTCTCTAATTTGCAAGACTTATTGCATATTGTATTTTCTTGTTGATAAATGCCATCAACAGAAGGGTAAATATAGCCGTGGACAGATGGGCAGAATGTTGAGTTATGCTGTGCTATTAAGAGGCCGTTCTTCATGTATGACGGAATCTAATCCATGGAATGAAAACGTTCCCCACAATCACCTTTTAATCTCCATTAAGAATCCATTAAGGATGTCATTAACTCCTGTATCCTAGACATACAGGTTATCGAGTCCCTAGATAAAAACAGACCTGCCAACTATTTCTCGAGGAAATCCGGGTGATAGTAAATTTAGTAGGGTAAAATATACGTCTCGATAACATATTTAATTTTAACAAAAATTGCGCACTTAAATTTCACTTTGGACATGATTTAACATTAGATGCCACAAGTATAATTACATATTACACACTAGTCAAAATAATTAAGGGAGTAAGATTAATTATACACCGTACGTGAAATAATGAGAGACCAACACTGGTTAAATTATAAAATATCTTTTATCTTGAAATTATGCTTATATAAATTTGAAATTTCCCTAATTTGTCTCCTTGTGGAGCTGATTATACAGTCTTATAGCTTTTTTTGCCTTTTTTTATTACTTCTTTTCAAGGTTTACACTTGTGGCATGTACTTCTCTTTTTGGATAAGCAAATTTAACTGCAGAAGCGTTCCAAAAAAAAAAATTGCTGACAAGTTGCTGGTGCATCACGGGGAAAGAAAGGAAAATTTAGAGGTTCTTTTAAGAGAGTACTATTCGCCTGGAGATTTTTATGATCCGCCGGGTGACCGGGTGAGATTGTCAAAATCCGGTTGACACCCGGTGAGTCCGAGTGAGTTGGCAGGTCTGTAAAAATCTGTGTTCACTATCCTTAAATCTGTTAGTGAGAGACTGCACACATTTTGTAACAAAGCATAAGCTGCATTTTATTTTGGAGAGACCATTAATTAAACATCCTTTATTCATTGGAGAGTTTTTTTTCTTTACAAGAAAAAATTTAATGTCACCTACGTGATATATTAAATGACGGATGTAGAAGAAAAGGACAAGACACAAGAATCCTGGAATAAAATAAAAAATGAAAATTGAACACAGGATGGTAAGACCCTGAAAAAAGCTGACGTTTCCGGATAGAAGTTATCCTTTCTCAAAGCAAAGAGTGAAAATATTTGTTTTCACAAAAGATAGCCTCTATCCGAAACGTCAGCTTTTTATCAGGGTCTGCTTTTTTAAGGTCTTACCACCGAGATTCGAGTGACTTCAAACCTCGAAGAGCTAGATTAAGCATTATCCAAACAGTCAACCTTTTTCGAAATTCGTGTACAACAATGTCTAGGGTGTTGAACAAATTGTGTAAAACAGGGAAAACATGCAACTGTACGCCAAAAAAGGATGGCTGTTCGCAGAAATCATAGAAGGTTTTCCAGAATCGAAACGGCCAACTCAAGAGCGGCCACAGTAAAGCATACAACAGCGGCTTTCAATAATACTAGTGAGAGGTACTTCTCAGATTAAACAGCACGAGCATCTTTACTGACTAGGTTATGGTCGCAGATGGCTATCTCGAATACCATTGCAAAAAAATGAAAGCACACCTGTGGACCAAGATGATTGAAAATGTACATAGTCAGATGCATCAAGATTTGTACCATGTAAACGATATAGGAATTAGCGAAAACAGCTTGAGGCTATGGGTCCATCCTATCATATGCTAAATAAATTACACAAAAAGAATTCCGAATTGTTTCGTAGCGGTGAAAAAGGTGGTGTATCTCAAAATCTAATTGTAATTATATTTATGAACTGTTATTAAGCGTGTATTTTTAAGACAATAAAAATATTCTAAAGCATATAAGGAATTTCATACACTCTTGTCTAAATGGGAGAATTAAGTTTCAATAGGATTTTGAAATAGTTTAAAGACTCTTGGTTTAAAGTCTATGCTTAGTTTTAATACATAGACGGAGCTTCGTAGATATTGAAATAATTAAATTAAATTGCAGTTTTGAGAGAAATCTATAATAAGATTTGTATCCTCGTTCTATCAGAAATGATTTCATGAAATTTGTTTGAATTTATTTAATTTATCCTGTAAAGTTTTTAAAAAATGGCAAAAGTAAAGTAAACCGTCACTTTTCCGTTTTGCTCGCTCAGTAACCTGCTACCATCTAGTGTCGATATTAATCATAAAAGTGGTAATTAGTTATGAGTCAAAAGAGTCATCATAATGAAGTTTTGATTGCTCTCGGTAAATTTTCACATGATTAAAGGGTTAAAGGAACATTTTAAATGCTACATTTCACATAGCCTATCATTTCAAGTTCTTATCACTTTAGATGTCGTATTATTCGTGACAAGGAAAGAGAGAATTTCACTTTAGCCATTCTCTTTATTCTACCGGGTGTATCTGAAACCCTGTCACCAACTTTTAGGGGAGGTAGTATGGATAATTCTAAGCAAAAAAGTTCTTATGAACATGGATCGGAATTTGAACGATAACTGAGATATGAACAGAAATAAAAATGCGGCCACCAAGATCAAGAAGTTAATAACTCAGGTTCTGTAAAGCCTAGATTAATAAAATTTGGAGGAATAACAGGGTAGATAAAACTGTGTATACCGTTAAAATTTGACCGAATTCCAATAAGAAGTTTCCGAGTTACTTATTCAACATCATAAGACGTGTTCACTTGTGAGTACTAACCAGCACTTGTTACAATTTTGACTGCGTAACTCGGAAACTTCTCGTTGGAATTCGATCAAATTTTAACGGTATACATAATCTTATGTACACTATTATTCTTCCAAATTTCATCATCCTAGATGTTGTAGAAAGTGAGTTATTAACTTGTTGATCTTAGTGGCGGCTTTTTTATTTCTGTTCATATCTCATTTATCGTTCAAATTCCGACCCATGTTCATATGAACTTTTTTGCTTAGAATCATCCATACCACCTTCCCTAAAAGTTTGTGACAGGGTTTCAGATACACCCTGTATATTAGAGTTTTACTGTTTAACTAAGTAATATTTAAGCAAATAAAAAATGAGAATAAGCAAAATGTACCGGTGTTGTTTAGAAAATTAGCAAACACGTTTCCTGCTTAACACCATAGCGCGCCTTTCATTCCATCATTGTCAATAATGAAAAAAACATTTTCTTTGGGGGTTTTCTTCCATCATTATAATAAATTTAAAAAAACGCATGATACATTTATTTGGATAGGGAATTTTATATATGGCCACATAGATTGACGGTTAACGTCGGTGTTCCACTCCGGTTGTATACCACGTCTTATGTTGATTATTTATATCTCTTAAATTGTATTTTATATTAATTTCAACATAATTACATATATTAAAATTTTCTATAGAAATGTCTCTAGAGCATCTACTTGCAGTTCACTGTGTTCACGTATGTAGAGATTTTTTTTAGTATGGTTACAAATTAATTAATCTGATGCCAAAGTCGTGAACGTTACAATCATAGGTAGCAAAAGAATTTTCGGTTGCCGGGCAGGTGTCGTGTAGATGTGTGGAAGTGTGGATAATGAAGCCTGCTTTGCAGTCTTGGAAAATTTCCTTATAACAACTCTTGAAGATTATTTTGGAGATGAAGATATTGTTTGCAACAGAATGCTGCGTCATGTCACTCTCATGCAGGATGAAAATTTGGTTACAGGAACAAAGAGTGAATTGTTTAAACTAGCCCCAAAATTCTCCTGACTTAAACCCATTGAGAAAGTTTGAGGGAAGATGAAGAAGCTTGAAAAGGCTCCAATACGTACCGAAGAAGACATAAAGAATCATACCAAGAAGAATGGTCACAAACTACATCCGATAGCTACAAAAACCTAATTCATTTGATGCCGCGAAGAATTCGAGCGGTAATCAGATCCAAAGATTACCCCACAAAATATTCAACGCAATCTTTCTGTTTGAAAGTTAATTGATTTCAGTTTTATGTATATTGTTAAGTACTTTCTAAACTTTTGAAATAGAATTGGGAAATTTCTAAACTTTAGAAATGATGGTATGAATTCTTTATATTGTTTTCCACCAATCAGAATGTTTTGGTTAAAATAAAAAAATATATATAATTTAAACGATTATCATGAGTATGTTTTATGTATTTCTTGTTGTTTCAATTATACAATTTTTTGAATGAGGAAAAATTCAAGAAGTGGACATGTAGCTATGACACTGGTAACTTTCTAAACTTATGAAAAGCACTTGTAGTTAAAATCCACCTTGCAGTAGAATGAAAAAAAGTAATTAAAGTCTATCCATTATTCGTAAGTTTACAAGATTTTTCATTTAGATGCTTTTCAACGGGCTTTCTCATTACCTTAAACATCATTATCCTTATTAGATGCTCGCATTATGGTCTCACTGATTCGATTTCTTACCAAGAAAATTGAATCGCCGAGCTCGCCGTAATATTACTTTTATTATTATCAATATTCGCTATTGAGTAGAGATGGTAAAATATTACCTACGCACGAATGATGATCGTGTCCTATTCTGTATCCTTGAGCGCAGTCGCAGAGGTATGCCGTTATGTCAATGCGATTGGCAACTCGTGGCGTACAACCCTGGGCACAACGCCTGTCATTGCAATCTCCTGACAAATCTAAAAATAAATGAATGCAGAAATTACTATATAATATTACAAAAAACAAGCTATTATATTTTTGCATCTCTCTGCGATTTAAAATTCTTACTGCAGCCCATTTCGTCGGAAAGATCTCCGCAGTCATCCTCCTCCGTGCACTGCAAACTCTTACTGATGCATCTTCTATTAGCACATCTAAATTCATCTTTGGCACATGTTGGTGGACGAACTATGCACATAGTGAAATTTTCATCAGATTCATCCTCGCAGTCTATAATGCCGTCACATAGCTGCTCCTCAACTATTTTCGTACCGTTCGTACAGCTCGCTATCTTACTAGCTATACCTGTGAAAAGAAGATAATCATTCATTTTTAATATGTTCTCTATTTCAAAATTTACAGATTTTTCTAATCGTATAAAATATGCCCACGCGCATGTAAAATTCATATACAAACAAATCATGCAAACCGACAAAAATACGTGTTGTAATGTTGAAAACTAAACTAGCATGACACGAGATATAAAATCACCTACATCAAAAGCCCGATTTTCGTTCATAAAAGAGAAGAGTGGTCAATTAGTACCGGGTGATCATTCATAACAGAAAATTTGAAAATGCAATAAATCGCAAAGTGTATACGGTATAATGTGCATAGAAATACACAGAAAGAAGTAGAAGTTTTAGTTCATAATGAAGAAATTTAATATCGGAATAATTACATTTCTGACACCAGAGAACGCGGTAAGGGATCGAGAACATTTGAGATGCACTTCAATACTGTGTATAGTATGGTTAGGCAATTTTGGGACTACTGTGCTCGATAATCGAATAACAAAAACTATAATCGATTAGCAAAATCTATCGATTAACCATTTTATCGATTAATCGAATCACTTAATTTCATCTTTTTCAAAAAAGTTATCAATATTAATTGATGTGTTTAAATCAGAGATGCTTAAAATACGTGCTAATCGATTAATCGACTAGCCATATATTGAAAAACAACATTTATCGATATTGATCGATATGCTTCCATTAATCGATAATCATGATTAATTGCCCAACCCTAATGTATAGGGTCTTATCTAGTCGGTTGCGTTTGTTCTTGAATGATGGGTATTTGTAAACACTTATTCGATGTGAACGGTACCACACCGTCATTAAAATTATACAACCCACCTATTGAAATGGTAATTTGTTCTTGAATTTAAATCGCTGCCCAAACATTTCCGTATTAATGTTTGGGCAGAGATTCTCCATGATTATGCCATCGAATCATAATTACTTCCGGAAACGTTTAAACGGCGATGTGTATGAAATCTTCTTACAACAAGTTTTGCCAGAGTCGCTAGAAGAGGTCCCCTTGAATGTCCAAAGAATTGTGGTTCTAACACGACGAAGCACTAGCCCATTTCAGTACACCTGTACGACACCTCTTAGACAATACATTCGATCGCCGGGCCTAAACCCTGTAGATTTTTTCTTCTGGAGAGATCTGAAGAATGTGGTGTACGATATTCGTGTGGATTCGGAAGAGACATATTGACTTGATATCAGCATAAGGAGAAGTTGATATTGGTGTCCGGTCCAAAAATAAAAATTTGGAGAAAACCCCTTATCGTTTTGTTGATTTTTGAGAGCAACTGAAATTCAACTCATTCTATCGGCGATATCTTTCTGAATTTTCACGATATTTGCTTGAGCTTTTTCTAAGGGTAGCTCTATATATTTGCCTAATAAATTATGCAAAAGACATTTTGGTAACGCTTGTGCAGTTAAACATTATTTAGTTAAAATGCTCATATTTCATCAAATATTTAATATTTTTATATTCTGATTACAGCGTGTCGTCTCTACTGTAGTTTGTCAAGTTTTTTGAAAATGGCATAGCATTGGGTTGAAAACCTTGCATGTTATAAACAAAAAACTTACGAAAACAGTTCGATTTTTTTTTAAAGAAACTTTTATATCTCTACGTATATATGTGCTAGCCTCATACAAAAGAACACAGATAAGTAAAAGTAACCTCATAATCATATGCTATAGCTACATCACATTTCAAGCATTGTTTTTTTGCAGGGTGATCCCAAACATATTTTTTGTTCAATTTGTTGCTGGTCCCCTGTTTGCCTTCGCTGAAATATATGAGGTTACTTTTACTTATCTGTGTCCTTTTGTATGAGGCTCAAATTGTGAAATACTCTTTACACCCCTGAAATTTCAGGATAATTCAATCTTTCGGTAGGATAGTGCTCCGCCGAATTTCAGCCGCGAAATCGATGACTTCTTAATCACCGGCCTGCCAAACTACTGCAAATTTGTTAATCCGCTGGAATCATTTGTTAACATCCTGTATATTTAATTCTAGATATGGATAGCACACAAGACCATAATACAAATCTACAATTCCTATATTTTTAATTAATAATTATTATAATCAATGTATACTGTATCCAACGACAGAAATTTGGGCGTGTCCAATTAACTTACTTATTATTTAATTTTTATTGCAACAAGTTGGGAAATTCCCATTCTCAGTTTTTATTTTGTTATAAATAAATTATAATTAAATTTAATCAGTCTATTATTTGCAACACAGATTACACAAATAAATCCAATAAAATGGGAAGAGAAATCAGCGATGCCCAGATTGGTGTATAACAAAAATTCACAGAATTACGAAATTTAGACCAGGGGATTAAAAGACTTTGATAATACCGAACAATCAGGAAAGAGTTAGTGAGTAAACTTCGTATTAAATAAATTTTATATTAATAGATGGCAGCACTATTTCAATGAGTATGAAATTGCTTCTTTATTTATTTCGTCAATTATGCTGTATAAATTGGCAGAAATCAATAGATAGCACAAAACAAAGACAAAAAACGGATGAAAATTTTAGCTTAAAGATTAAAACTGGCACCAAATTATTTTTTACAATAACAGTTAGCAAGATAGAGCGTAAATTTTAAGGTTTCGGTTTCTATTTCATTCTGTATTAAACATTTTTCATTAATTTTATATTATTTTCCATACGTTTATGTTCTTCAAATGAATATTACATTAAAAATATTGATATCTATCAATTCAAACCCGATTTTCTAAGTCAATGCAAAAATGTTCTACATTTTTATTAGTTTGTGAAATGCTGTGATATGTTGTTCAAATCAAATCGCAAAATAAACAAGAATACAACTCGTAAAACGATTTTCAAATATGCTGAAAAGAAGAATATAAAAATTTGTTGTTTAATACGAGGGTTGGGGCATAAGTCATGGCAACTATTTTTTTTCTTGTAGATATGTGAACGGATCACAAACGTATATGTGTCGTGTGGAAGTTCTGCAGGCATAGTGTGTATGCAGAACAACAGATGGCTCTGTGATAGCTGGTAGTAGCGCAGCGAGGGCTGTGAAATCAGTCAGTTAGTGAGTGTCGTGCGAGATGGAAGTAACCCGTGTTGAGCAGCGCGCTTACATCAAAATAGCCGTTCTCCGAGGGAAAAATGCGATGGAATGTCACAGTGAATTAGTGGA
This sequence comes from Rhysida immarginata, assembly GCA_023313115.1. Classification (NCBI taxonomy): domain Eukaryota; kingdom Metazoa; phylum Arthropoda; class Chilopoda; order Scolopendromorpha; family Scolopendridae; genus Rhysida; species Rhysida immarginata. The sequence goes on from JAHWFO010017185.1 coordinate 1,214,707, forward strand.
AGCCCTTGGGAATAATGCCCTACCATACCGTACGGTAGCACGGTGGGTAGGAAAGTTTCAGCAAGGACGTGTGTCAACCAGTGATGAGCAACCGTGAAGGCCATATTGCCCTGTATACTACCGTAATAAATTAGTGTGTTACGATATTTCAGTGCTATTCATTGTCCACACATGTAGTTAACACCATGTCCTTTCATCTGTATATGTCACATTTTCCAACCGGACTGGTATCTTCAAGAAAAAAAATAGTTGCCATGACTTTTGCCCCAACCTTCGTATTACAGTATAATATTTTATATTCAACAATGGCGACAACTGCAAATAAATTTACGTATTCGATTGCAACGTTCACACGAATCTTTCCAAACACGCGCGAAATGAGAAATGTAATGCTCGCACGTCTAAATGTTTTATACTACCGCGCCTATGTTCTTTCCCCACTGCTAGAGCCATTCATTGCTTCTTAATCAAAGTTACCATAAACGTTAGGAGAGAAAAATCATTGTTGCAGAGCATTGTCGGGAAAAATCTTGTAAGCATTCCAAGGAGCTTTACCTGTGAACCAGATGTAATTTTAAGTTTGAATATTTCACTTTTACTTGCAGTTGGTTTAAATAAACGATGGAAATTCCTTTGATTCTCTCCACACTCACATCTGTTTTATTGCTTCCAGTTCACGTTAAAACACAAAACAATACAAATTCATTGTCTCCTGCAACGATGCAGATGCACAACAGTTAATAAAGTATTAACATGAATATTTGATGCAGACTAGGTGTACACAGTGGGCAGGTCAGTACGTAAAAAAATGCAAACTCAAAAGAATTTGTATGTTGTTCTATTATAAAGTTATTGTACGTTTGTCATAGCTTTTCGCGTTTTCTACATTAAGAGCTACACAGGCCGTACACAGCCTGCATAAGATTACAACAGTCGCTAACAATTCATAACATTAATTATTTGTTGATAATAATAGGCCTAACATCAATTAACTAGTATTAACAAAAGGCCTAGCATTTATTAGTTGATCACAACAGGAACAAGAATTAAATTTATTAGTTAATGATAAACGGATATATATTTAGAGAAGGACGAGATACAAGAACCCTGGAATACAATAAATAATAGTTATTAATTAAAAATTTTTAAATGAATAAAAAATAAGATATAATAAACAAAAAATAACTAAAAAATAATAGATAAAATCAAAATGAAAAGCTGACGTTTCGGATAGAGACGATCCTTTATAAAAAACAAAAAGGATAATTCTCTAAAAGCAAATAGAATATTAGAGAATTATTCTGAAGTTATGAAAGGAGTCGACAATCGAACAGTGAAGTGTACATTACTTCGGGTGGGAAGAAAGCAGTGCTTTCACGAAGCTCACCCTACCAGAATAAATTCCACATTAAATACACTGAAATAGGCAAGAAGCCTGACTAACCCAAAGAGGTCTTCCACATTATGTAAAAAAAAAAGGTTATAAAAAAGGTTAGGAATGATAGGGTGCCTAGCAAAAAGATTTCGTAAAATTCCCTGAATTTTCCTTGATTTTACCTGATCATCAGCAGACAAAAAAAAGCTATCATGAAAGAATATTATTGACATTGTTCAAATTTTTCGATTTTATGATTCCTTGACTGTTCCCGGTCCTTTACTTTAAAAATTAACCAGAACCTGACCTGCACTTCTCACAACCTAATTTACCTGTTACATTGCAAAGTATGCCAGAAACAATATGTTGGTGAGACTGGCAATACCATACGTGCCAGATTTGCCGGACATAAATTCGACATCCTTAGCAATGCTGACACCCCTGTCGCTGAACACTTTAATTCCCCTGGCCACTCTTTACAGGCCATCAGACTTTATATTCTTCGCAGTTACTTCCATAACAAAAAAAGAGAGAAAGCAAATCGAGTCTTTTCTTATTTGGAAATTCAATTCCCTCACCCCTAATGGCATTAACCTTAGCAAAGGCACCATTCCCTCATTACCTTTCCCATATCCCTCTCCAACTTCAGCTATTCCTTAATTTGTCATAAGCTCTCTGAGCCCTTTTCTTTTTCTTTTTCCCTTTTTTCTTTATCTTTTATTTCCTCTTTTTAATGTTCTTTCATATTTTTCTACCTCTATGTTCATTTTGTGTCTGTCCCTGCACACTCTTTTTCTCGGGAACACGTCAACTGGACGGGTGCAACTAGGCGCTGGTCAAGTGGACGATAGTCTACTGGACGAAAACCAAGTGGGCGACGGTAAAACTGGACGATAACCAAGTGGACGACGATAATTTTATAACTTAAAAAAAACAACTTTGACATTCTGTTTTTATGGACATTTGGACGACAGAAATATTTAAAACTTCAAATTTCACAAAATTAATTTTATTATAATTTATTTATTATTTTATTATTATTACATATTAATATCTATGAACTAATGCAACATGACATTTTGTTATGTTTTTTTTATATAAATATTTTATTTCAAAGATATTTGTCCTCGTTTCTGACTTAAAATAGGATTGATATAAAATATATTTACAGAATTAAGTACCAAAATCGGAGGGAACCTCTAATCTGGAAGGAGATTTGAAATATCAGATACGTATTTCGGCTACCCAGTAGCCATCTTCAGCGATGAGAGACAAAAGCCAACTCTAATAAATATACTATCAGATCAGTAAAATAATGCAATAAAAAATACTTTCGAAAAAGAAAGTATGCAAAGTACGCAAAATGACTAATGTAAAATAAGTGTTATCGTTTTAGATGAAGATCTAACCACAGAATCTTCGCCGAGTGCGGCATTTTTATCAACGGTAAATGTTACGTGATGCAATTCGTATTTAGAACCATTTTTTAACCAACATTGTTCAGTTATATTAACCCAGACACGACTTATTAGTCATTTATCATTAGGAATTTTTTCATTGAAGAATTTATAAAGTTTAAAAAAATTACTTAAAAATTATTTTGACCGATAAATAAATATATTTGTTTGCATTTAAATGCATAAATGTTAAAATAAAAAATACTAAGAATTAAAATTAAAACGGACAGCAAAATAAAGTTGGTATTTTTAGTTGGCTTTTTTTTTTAAATTACTTGGTTATCGTCCAGTTTTATTATTATTATTATTGAAAAACTTTTTAACTAATATTTTGAGTGAGAACAAAATTCCTGAAAACATACGCAACGAATGTTTAAGTCTAACGAGGTTATGTACCAATAATAATATTTTTAAATATAATGGGAAAGTTTACAAAATGGTGGGCGGTACACCGATGGGCTCTTGCCTTAGTCCTATTTTGGCTGAAATATTTCTGAAAAGTTTCGAGGATATCCTGAAGAATTCCGGTTTTTACTTTCCCGATTGTTGGTTCAGATAAGTGGACGATGTCTTCACAATTTTTGACACCAATGCTTGCGATGTCAACACTTTTGTCCAACATATTAATAGTTATTTTCCGTCCGTTCAATTCACTTTTGAGTTGGAAAATAATCAAAGGTTGCCGTTTCTTGACATCTTAGTCATCAGAAACCATGAGTCATTATCATTTGAGGTATACCGAAAGCCTACGAACGGATTGAATTACATACCAAGCGATTCCAGCCACCCTTGGAATCAAAAAATATCTACTTTCATTTCGATGATTGACAGAGCTATTAATCTCCCACTAGGTCAATCCTCATTCAAAAAAGAAATTTCCTTGATTCAGAATATTGCAGTTAAAAATGGCTACAGCACACGTACTATCACCGATTTGGTAAGGAAGAGGAAGTTAAAAAAGTTCATGGACGAAATCACTACCCTCAACCGGACTAAAAATAGAGGGAGAGTCATATCCTTACCTTACAATAAATCATTAATCAAAGGTCTCAATTCTGTCTTTAATTCTTTTAATATTTCGTTATCTTTTAGCAATCCCAACCAGACCAGGCATTTATTACCTAATCCAAAAGACCCGATTCCACCACTACAGAAATCAGGAATATATGAAGCTAGATGTTCCCAATGCCCCATGAGATACAAAGGACAAACTTGCCGGAATATTGAAACAAGATTCGAAGAACACATGAGACACACAAGATATGGTAGAGGGAATCAGTCATCCATAGCCAAACACTCGCTAGATACCGGGCATGAATTCTTATTAAGCAATGTAAAACTTATTGAGTCAATAAACAAGAAACACCTTCTGGACGCCTTCGAAAGCTTAGCCATTCAAAAAACAGATAAAAAATTATTACTCAACTTAGATAGGGGTCCTATTAGCGAATCACCATTGATCAAATGGGCGACGCACTTACCCAATCAATAAAATTCAGTTGGATCTTTTTGTCTTGATTGGCTTCCGTTCGTTATAAATACTCAGCATGTTCTATTCCAAGTCAGTTCTCTCAAGTTCTCTCGAGGTGCTCCTTGGCTGCTGAATGATGAAAGCAAAGCTTTCGAAAAGCGCTTACAGACTCAGGTTGTATTTTTTCATTTTATTTTCGGTCTTTTTCTTTTTGTTCATTTCCTGTTTCGTTGTGGAAAAAGAGTTTTATTTTATTCTCAAGTTAATCATCTGCATTATTCACATAAGATTTCTAGACAATTTAAATACTTTACTTACGCCTTTAAATTACAAGTTTTATCCGTGGGCAGTCATCGAAACGAGCGAAGCGGCGATTCAATATGGCTACCACTAAACCGGAAGTTAGTAGCTGTAAAGCCAGAAAAGTAAGAAAAGCAGAGGGGAAAGTGGGTACTGACTCGCTTTCAGAAAAGTGACTTTTGAGACTTCGCTTTCATGAAAATGACGTCACTGAAAGTGACTTAAGCAAGAAAAGTGAGGAAAGCGAGAAAAGTTAAGAGGTTATGAATGCGACTACTGTATTCACTTATTAACCGCCTTCAAAAAAAGGGAGGTTATCAATTCGACTCGTATGTATGTAATATTGTTGGAATTGCACAATATTCGTATATGTTAGTCTATGTGGGCTTCTAAACAGGAGTGCCAAATTTCATTAGTTAATGTATGAATGTATGTTTGTCCACGTATTTCTCAGAAACTAGAAATTGAATTTTAATAATTCTTTTTTTTATTGGATTAAGTATCTTTCAACTTACAAGGAGAGGGCCCCAACGAACAATCGAGTTTTTTGATGCCCTTTGGTAGGATAGTAGTCTGATATGTCCTTTTCGTAAAAACAAGTCTGCAGCCTCCAACTTGGCCTTATTTTCGAGAAAATCCCTTAGCCTGAAATCAAAATAGGTTCAGTAGTTTTCAAGATATGGACTGGTTATAGCTAGACGATAGTGAAAGTTTCATCAAAGTCGATTTTTTATACTCTGTTTAATCTTGTGACTCGTCAGTACGATTTGACTGATATATTACATAACCTAAGTTGATATTCTTAACGTTAGTGCACGTGCTTGAAGGGGTCCACAAAAGTGCATCAAACGTTTGTAAATCGCAGTCAAGTTTATCCATATTCACGTTATCGTGGAAACGACGGTTAAACGGACAGACAAACGTACCGATTAAACTTGTATTCTTATCTAAAGCTCGTAATAAAGGGTCATTGAAGTACTCTTTGAGGGTCATTTTCTCGGATATAGCATTTCGAAAATCGAAAAGAATGTCATATTCGTCTTGTGCTTGTCATTTCCGTTATTACACGCTTTATATTGCCAATAATAAAATTTAATGGGGGGGGGGTCTCAATAATCACATGACTACTAGACCGATTTCAGTGACAAACTAATCAGGTGAGCGGAAGCAGAATTTGAAAAAGTTAAACCATTCTCGAGTAATCATAGGACATACAGACGGAAAGACAGACAGACACACACGCAGAGCGAAACCAATATATGCTGAAAAGCATATATAATAAGCTCACGGGGCAAAAAATAATTATTCCTGGTTAATAGCGAATGATGCTTCTATTCGCTTCAATTACGGCTGCAATTCGGTCGGCAACGATTTTATTAGGGACAGAATGTATTGCTAATCATTCTCCAACCATGCTTGCTCTAGCTGATTCCAGATTGGCTAGATGGCTTTACGACGTAGCATCTCCAGTTCCAAGAGATCTTACAGATTCTCGAAGAGGTTCAAATCTGGGGATTTTGCAGGCAAGTCCACATGAATGAACTTAGAGAAATATTATCGAACCCCAGTCGCTTTCCAGTGCTCCATGAAAATTGGAATTGGAATTGGAAAAGCTCACATGGCAATTGGAAAACTGGCTGCTCCATGATGCCTCCACCAACTTCTAAGGGACCCAATTTTGTGAATGTAAAAAAATCCTCAAAACAACAGATTGAAGCTCACCTTGAATATAGTCTTCAGTGAAGGTTTCATTTGATCGGCAGTGAACTCGTTACCTCGCATCATTCGAATGCAAATAGAGACGAGATTCGTTTGACCAGATAGCGCGTTTCCAAAAGTCTATAGTCTCCATGGCGATTACTCTCGGTCCACTGTAATCGCGTGTTTTTGTGTGCAGCATTAAGCATAGGTCTCTTGAGACTTACTCTGCTTCAAATTCCATTGAATGAAGTTCAAATCGAAGTTTACGCTCTGAAATCGGTTGACTTGGAACTGTATTGTCAGTTCCCTTTCTGTGAGCATCCTTCGCCGACCAGACTTACGATTGCGGCAAGTGCTTCCTTATGGAGAACATATTTTTTGTAGATTCATTGTATAGCCCTAGTTGATACACCTGCATAATTGGCTAAACACTAAGTCATTTGGCTCGGGCAATGCAACACCATAAGGTCTTTCTTTTGGAATATGATATGCACTTGTTATAGTGAATTTGTTTATTACCTGTCACCTATCTAATAATACTAACCAGTACTTTACTACAGAGTGATTTATTCAGAAGATCTACTGCAGTTGCGCCCTCCTCTGCCAAAACGTTTTTTTAACTTATATAAAAAATTTATGGTGACAATATTTTTCTCCGGTGAGCTTATAAGCTTATGGGTTCGATTTTATATTTAGCTATTCTTTAATAAAAATATTATTCTAAGAAAGGAAAAATATTGCATAAGGGCAAATACAAAGTGATTCATAAGTCCCTCCAAGTTTTCGGAAGTCGATAGAATAGTAACCATGACAGACAGAGAAAATACTCATATCAGTGTAATCGCATTGTGGCGTAAATGTAGATTATCTCAATTCCGAAATTGGATTGGACGAGCTTCTCGTGGCGCAAAAAAGGTGTTAGAAAGTTTTTATCTACTACGACATAATATGAGGTTATAGATTCTTGTTATCATATTTATGCTATAACAGAAATCCTGAAATTTAATGGTTTTCAAAGTGATTCCCATCTGCTGTAATCGGTGTGTAGAGCCTTGAACTGAATTCCGGGTGGTGTAAAAAAGGTGTCAGAAAGTTTTTGTCTATTGTGGTTTAATCGTACACCGTAAATGATTTTCTTCGTAATGCTGTTCTATTGCAGTTCTGAACATTCTATAGCTCACTCACTTACGTCTCTCATTACATTTCCAGAGAGATTCGTGCAGTCCAAAATGATGTTCTTCAGAGAGTCATTTTCGGAAAAAGGGCAAAGTCTGCAGGAGGAAAATCTGGTGAGTAGGGTGGGTGTAGAAGCGAAATCTTGTTGTTTTTCGCAAGAAACTCACGTGTGAGGAGAGCTCGGTGAGAGAGTGCATTGTCGTGGTGGAGCCTCCAGTATTTTTCTGACATAGAATTGGTCACTTTCGCCGAAAGTCCTCCCTCAGATTGCTCGTTGCTGGAATTTGCTCGTTCTCAAATTTAATGTCCATAATAAAATCGCAGACGACCTCACACGCATGATCACAATAGCAGTATTTTCTCAGTCCCCAATGCACATGATATAAATTCCTTTAAAAAGCAGATTTATGAATGTTAGGGCTATAATTTACTGTATTTGTGGACTTGTGCTGCAATTTGTTGGTGAGATGCGCAACCAGTCCCGGAACTTCTTGATCGATATCGGTGGCTCAGTGGTTGCGTGATCGCCTTGATGCCCGAGTACGCGGGTTCGATCCTGGCCGAGACGACGAGGATTTTTCAGGGGGAAATCCTGAGACCACGCACTTCCTTCGGAAGGGAAGTAAAGCTGTTGGTCCCGTGTGTATCGTTTGCCGGCTGCACGTTAAAGAACCCTTGCGAGGCAAAATTTGTGGCCCCGATAACGCCGTCCTGAAATGATTGATTGATTATTTGAGAGAGTCTGTATCAGAGAGAAGAATATAGGTTCAGTACTTTGTTACATATCCGCATAACTCTATGAAAAAAGACTGTGCAAAACGCTTTTGTTTAATATTTTTTCAAGTCGGCATTAGTTTTCTCCATTCGCCATAACTTACTACAAAATAGCTGTATATGACGAATGTGTTGGATATTGCTAGATTCTTTAGCGTTATCTGTATTGGAACTCATAAATTATGTAAAATAAAAAACTCGATATACATAATTGTTAATAAATGACATCATTTATTTTTAATATGGTTTATTTATTTCAGAAAAATTGGAACCGAATACCCACATGGCAGTTCTGGCAAATGTCAGAGGCGCCGCTATAATGCAGAACAATTTAAATTGGTTTTCAGAGCTAGGCTCCGTACTGACTGACGTTTATGGTGTAATCGTTAGAAGCAAATTTTTCCTCTTCCAGGTAAGTAAAGAAAAATGAAGAATTCAAAACAATATACAACATCACTATCTAAGTCAAAACTAATTGAAATATTTTTAATAATAATTGGAAAATGGTCTTTGGAGGATTTTTTTCATGCCACTACCTCCGATATTAATTAATAAATAGTGAAAAATAGTAAAGAAAGTTCCACGGCCTGGACTCGAACCAGGGACCTCCGGGTATACGCCCCGGCGCTCTACTAAAAATTTTTCACTATTTATGAAATATTTTTATTGCGCTTTTCGGGTACTATAAATTAATAAATGGATCTTTTAAGAATTCAAAATTTTATTCATTCATATTATTAGTTTTCTGCAGCAAATTTAAAAATTAAAAAAAAAAATTCGTAAGTTTACATGAACCACGTATCTTCTATTCAGATTGTTGTATCTTCACGGATGAAATTACACTAATATTCTAATCCATGAAAATGTTTGTGCCCGATGATTATAAATGAAAATATGCATCATTATTTTTTAAATGATCAATTCGTTACTTTTTAAAGCTTATCTTTTCTGTGTATTTCTTATATACCGGGTTATCCAAAAATGTGTTACATTCTTTCCATTCGTAGCGACATTTTCAGTGTTTGCTTTCCAGCAATTCAATGCTTTCATAAGAATCACGAGGCACGCGCAAAACAATGCAAAGGACAAGAATTCGTCTCGGCAAAACAATTATTAGTTTCATGAAAAAATGTAACACACTTTTGGATCCCCCGGTATTTATTATTTGATGAGAAATTTCATATTTTATTAAAAATTCGACCATACTTTAGACATTGCAGAGAATTTAAATATTTAAAATTAATTTATTTTCGAATAAATTAATGTTCCTTTTGAGATCACCTAGAGGACTAAGTATATCATCCAGGAAAAAAAAACTAAACGTGTAGTTACAAAATTTCATTGATTACTCTTCATTCAAATTTAACTTCAGTTTTATGAAGTTTTTAAACTGCGAAGTGACACTCTTTTCTTATACAACAGCGAAATCAACAAATACAACGAAATAAACTATGATTTCTTTTCTCTAGAAGAATTCATGTTAGTTGAATTAGTTATTTAATAAATTGTTCTTAATAGAAAATCAGATTAATTTCTTCTAATTAAATAAAATAAAGATTAATTTTGCAATGAGTAAAACTAATTGCATCGATTCTTTTCTTCTTTCTTGAAACATGATTTTAAGTGCAGAACAAACGTGTATCATACAGTATATAGATTTTTAAATGAGAGGTTGAGGTCTTTTAATCTATTTTATTGTTTATTTGATTATTTGTTTTTTAACCTCAACATAAATAAATGATTAATTAATTAAATTAAAGTTAATAATTAAATAATAAAGTAAAATAACTGAATTGAATAAAATTATTAAATGGAATAAAATGGAACAGTCTAATTAATGAACAGCCTAATTAATGAAAAAAAACGAAAATCAGTGCGAAAAAAAAAAAATCCAAAATGGAAATCAACAGAGAAGAAAGATTCAACAATTAGAAAAATCATCAAAAATGTTATTCAAAAATTCATCTCCAAATTTTTACAGGCAAGACATTTAACAGTGAAAAAATAATGAAATCAAAATTTCTCCATTTAATAATAATTTTATTCCATTTAATAACTTTAGTCCATTCAATTATTTTATTTCATTATTTTATTTTATCATTTACTTTCCTTATTTAATCAGTTATTTATGTTGAGGTTTAAAAACAAAAAGTCAAACAAACAAGGCAATAAAATAAAAACCTTGTATCACTTTGCTTTATGTGCATACCTGTTTTTCTATAATCGTATAAAGTTATCCTTAACTAATACTTTTCCCAATGCTGACTTTAAACAGAGCATAATAATATTTGGAGCTCAAGATTTTCCATACATCGACAAATTTTTTTAAGATGGCATTTAAATTTCTTTTGCTTAGAAATCAAGTCATTAAATTTATTGACATAATTTTAAATGCATGTATTGCCATTATACTCTATTGTTCTTAGTGCCTCTCTGTCAGATAATAGTAGAAAAAAAAGAAGTTCTTGCTGAAGTAAACTTTTCTCTAATAAAAAATTCAATTACAACGTCTATTTCTTTATTTCTTCTCTTTAAACATTTCATTTCTATATACTATAATTAATATTTTATACCTTTTGGTGCGTTTCACCCATAATTGAAATATTTAAAAATTATTTTATATTTATAATATTATTTAATGATCTGAACCAGAACAATAATCATTTTACAATTGTAACTATTCCATAAAAACACTTGACTCAATAGCTTATAGTTGTTGTAAAAACCACCTGTTACCCAATGAAAGGCAACTGCTTCTCTCCAGTTTTCGTGAGTTTATTTACGCAGTACCTCCTGTTCCTTTAATAATGTTATTTTACGAAATTCAGTGCAACTTAACATTGGTAAAGAACTATACACAAAGTAAATAAGTCTCGAGCTGTTTATTTTCTTCTCCAGTGTTTTATTATACTCTCAGATTAGATTGTGTTACGAGTGTTTACACGTTAAACGTTTTTCCTTGAAGAGTTCGGAGGCTTCCGCCGTCTTTCAACGCCTCTAAAGCTAACACAAGGCTCTCCAGTGAGCCGTAAATTGGTACCTCGTAATTGATGACTCTTCAAACACTCGACGCGGCAAACGAACGCCCGGTGACGGTCTGGTTGGGCGATGCCGTGCTCAGCGTTCCTTTCCGTTGCCACAGCGACGTCAGTGGGCGGATGGAAAGACGAAAAGAAGACAAGAGACGCACACACGAAGCGGTTCTTCTAATAAGGAAGTTGGCTCAATTGAGTCCATGGGAACGTCTTCGACCAGCCATATCGGTTGAAGGAGCAGTCGTGACCCTTTAGAGCAGCAACAAGTGTAACTCATGCTTGTGTCAATTTGAACTTCTCAAAGAGAATGTTCAACTTCTCGTTTTCTATTTGTCTTATATTTGGATCTCTCCCTCCCCTTTCTATAAGAACAGGAATCTCTCTTATTCAGATTTTGCTCTTTCTTTGTAATTTGCCATTTATCTGTTTATTTAAAGATATTTCTCCATTGCTCTTTTAAGTTCCGTTGCGATATCGAATCATTTAAATTGAATATATTGTCTTTTTAGAGCTACCAATAAGCGAAATTAAACGTATAAGTTAGATTTGAATCCCTAAAATGAAATCCGAAGAATAATTAATTTTAATAAAGTATTAGTATCGCCGCTAGAAGCGATCGTGTATGTGATATACTGTATACCAAAGCAGCTGGAATCTTTCTGCAACAAGATTCGGAGTACACATTCATTACACACTACACAGTCACAATCTATGTTCTGAATCATTTGGATTAATATTTTTTGTTTGTCTGATTGTGCAGGACAGTTTCATTGAATGAAATTTAAATGTTGACTGAAAACTCTGATAATTGTATCATAATTAAAACCTCAACAGCAAAAACACAAAAATTATAAGTAAATAAATATGATCAAAAATATTTATACGCAAAAAATAATATCAGAAAATTGTTTGTAAATATGTTTCTAAACATTATTAAAGCTTATGTTCAAGATAATTTATGTATGGTTAAATTGCTATTTTCATGTTATATGTATTAAAAAGTTGTTTATCGGCCTCGGTGGCTCAGTTGTTGCGTGATCGCCTCTGATGCCCGAGGACGCGGGTTCGACCCCGGCCGAGGACGACGAGAATTTTTTCAGGGGGAAAATCCTGAGATCACGCACTTCCTTCGGCAGGGAAGTAAAGCCGTTAGTCTCGTGTAGTCGTTTGCCGGCTGCACGTTAAAGAACCCTTGCGAGGCAAAATTTGTGGCCTCTGTAACGTCGTCCTGAAATGACCATAGCAATTGAAAAGGACGTTAATACCAAACAAACCAAACCAAACCAACCAAAAAGTTGTTATAGTGTAAAATATATCAATTTCCATTGGCTGTGTTTGCTTATACAGTTTACATGTATTTAATGCTTCTATGAAATCATTGATTATAAACCGTGGCACATAATACCTTTATACGATATATTATTGGACATAGGTGTTACCTATAATAGTTTCGGTTTGGAATTTTATTATTTTGGTCTTTAAAGTAATGACTCCTCAACAACAAAGCATACAAGAATAAATAATTTAATCAAAAATTGCTGAATACCAATTACTGTATAACACAAGTCTCCGCTTAAGATATATATACAAACGGTATAGAAATATTTATCAAAAATATCATTTAAATGTACAGGGTGCTCGGAAAATGTAGGATAATAAGTGCCTAGCGCGGTCCTTTAGATGATATATTTAAAGTTCCTTATGCAAAATGCTCAAAACTCAAATTTTAAGGGTATAGACGTCACGCGAAGTTTCCGCTTAACTGGCAGAAAACGTCATTTAATCTCAACAATTGCCGCAGTTTTCTCTTGCCATAGCGCAGTTCATTATGTGAAGTCACAGTATAGAGATAAGTGGTGAAGTGCTGGTGTAGAAAGTTCATAAATGAGTAACGGCACCATTTTTTTAGACACTAAATTTTGAGTATTAGACATTTTCGATAAGGAACTTTTTACTTAGATTGACGCATGGAATCACACTATATAATTACACTGGCCAACAAAATTTAAGATTTTTCTTTTAACCAAATTCAAGTGGGTGATTTTTGGCAGTATTTTTTCTGCTTAATACGAATATAATTTTGAAATTTCTCTAGCACGCACAGATTTATTTTTTTTCAATGAAACATTTTTAAATTATTCAGTGTTTGGGGCCTGCTAAATTTCCTTGCGGCCCCAAAATATGGATAGTTTAACATTGCAGACGCTTCTCTTCACGTCCATTACTTTAACATAGAAGTCTCAAAGTGCATAACTTGGAAACGTGACATGATAGAAGAAATCTAAAAGCAGATTCGGATTCTACACACAGATTACTACTAAGAACACTTTGTGTGGTCATAGTTGCAAAATGTGTGTTGACTAGTGTTATCATCCTACATTTTCCGAACACTTTATATAACGTGTAAGATGTAAAATAGTATCAAAGATATATAATCTCAAAGAACACTTTACTATTTACATGTGAGTCATGAATTTAAACATTTAATCATTTTCACCTATAATGTTCGTAACAATTTTTTCCGTTGTTTAAAATGTCCATTTAGTTAGTTATCATTGCCTGCAGGATGTCTTGAATATTAAAACTAACAAAATTACTTATCTTCTCAAAGCCAATGAAGTAAATTTATGTGGCACAAAATTAAAAATCCCAGCTTTCACTATGTGAATTTCCACGATGTAAGAAGTTTCCATGGTGAATTTTGCATATTGAAATTCATATAGTGGAAGTTGGGATTTTTAATTTTGTGCCACATTAATTTAATTCATTGGCTTTAAGAGGTTAAGTAACTTTGTTAGTTTTAATATTCAAGACACCCTGTAGGCAATGACAACTAGCTAAATGGGCATTTGAAAGAACAGAAAAAATTGTTATGAACGTTTTAGGTGAAAATAATTAAATGTTTATATTCATTTAAATAGTAAATTGTTCTTTAAGATTCTATAATTTTGATACTACTTTACATTTTACACGGCATATATTTAAATGATAGTTTTGATAAATATTTTATATACAGTTTTGTATTTATATCTTAAGCGGAGACTTGTGGTATACAGTAGTTTATTAAGCAATTTTAGATTAAATTATTTATTACATTCTTATACATAGTATAAGGTAGTATTATAAACACGAAAAGTTTCAACCTCGAGATTTTCACTGATCTTCACGTTTTAGGGACCCAGATTACGAAAAAGTGATTTTTGAAAAATGTATGTGTGTCTGTCTGTGTCTGTCAGTCTGTGTGTGTGTGTGTGTGTTCACGATAGCGTCCAAACGGCTAAAGCTATCGAGACCAAACTTTAAATTTAAGATTATAAGCTTCCTCGGGAGGTCTGATTAGTTTTCCAGTGGAATCGGTGAACCGGAGGTATCAGTTTACTCCAGCACCAAAATATAAAATTTGAAATATCTCGTTAACCATTGCGTTTATGAAAATTTTGAAGGGAATGAAATGTGTTACGTTTACAATTTTAAACAACCTTTGTTAACAAAATTTTTCAAAATTCCAATCGGATGTACCAGTTTTTTTGCTAATATAGGCGAAAGAAGATGGTATAAGAAAATTTGGAATCTATACCAAAGTGTTTAGAAGCTTATTTGAAGTAACTTTTATTCGCAAACTTTTTCAAAATTTCTATCGGAAGTAGCCATTTTAGACAATTGTTTAATTTTTTTCTGTATTTGGACCAGGACATTTACGTATAAGAAAGTCGGGTGGTGATCACACCTCATTTTTTTTATGTTTTGTTGTGGAGGAGTCATTACGAATAATATTTCTATAGATCAAGTTTCCCCTCAACGTATTTTTTGGACCTCTACAAAATCTTTCACCGTTAAATTCTACAAGAATTCATTTATGTAGATTTAATAACTGTACATCGTTGGATCAGCTTGGATCTATTTTTCTGGATACATTGGATTCGAGAATGTGAAGAATTTCATCGAGTTCATCTTTATAAGTTGTGCAATTTGACGTCTACTGGTATTTCTTCTCGATAACCAAGAAAATTAAAAATAATACATTGGACAAATATGATATAAGTAACAATCTTTAAAAAAAATAAGAAGACGTTTATACATAATTTTAATATCACAAATATATATTAGCTTTGACAAAGGATAGTCTATCCGAAACATCAGCTGTTTTCAGGGTCTTACCACTCTGTGTTCAATTTTGGTTTTATTCCAGGGTTTTTGTGCCTCGTCCTTGATCATCCGTCATTTTTTACGTTAAGTAATCTGTTCACTTATAATTTTTGTGTTTTTGCTGTTGAGGTTTTTTTTTATTATAATACATTTATCGAATTTTATTGAATGTACATTATTTTTCTCTTAATAATATCTGATACTAAGAACCGTATTGAAGCTAACGGAATTCTTTATCGTTGCGTAAGAAAAATTTCTTAAAGCATTTCAGTTTTAGAAGTAAAAATTCCCGATTCATGCTTAGGCTGTAATAATTTGACTTTTTTATTTCTTAAATTTCTAATTTATATTTGTAAAGTCTGATGGGTATTTTATATTTTTATCATGGATTTATTTATTTCCTTTGCGTCGTACAAGATGCTTATATTAAACATTCCGAATTAAAGTTAGTACGATTCGTAAACAAATATTTAGAAAAAACATCTTTCTAATGAATTCGTTTATAGGTCTGTTTCTCATTTAATACGTTAAAGTTTTACAAAATTACTTCAATAAATTCTTCTTTTGGCTTTTCATGATTTTTTCGTAATCCTTATTTTTATTACAGTGAGACATGCAATTATGCAGACAGGTTATTTAATTTAAAATGGGTACACTAATCAGATTAGCAGTATGGGGAAAACATCTCAAATTACCATAATGAAAAAAATAACAACTTTCCCCCTATTCAGTTCATTCGCCACTAATCATGTTCGTAACATTCCATCTATAACCCTAAATCAGCTATTTATTATTTGTTACTATTTTATATTACTATATAAGAAGGTAAACGAAATTGATAATCTAACTTGCAACAGTAAATATTAACAGTGATAAAAAAGGTATATTTACAAACCTGTGACCTTATTACTGAAAAAGAGGAGAAGGAGGACGGCCAGTAGCAATGCCACAATTTGGAGGTACGTCTTCATTATATGTAACAGCAGGATTCGAATCCTCAATAACTGTCGATGAGTCCAACTGAACTCAATTGAAAGATTAAACGTATTTGAAGTGGACAGTATTGCGCAACTGAAGGGGAGGCCTTTTTTTCTCTCTCAATAGATTTCTGACTAAGGCAAGTGCAATTGTCAGAAGTCCTCGACTGACGACATTAATTGAAATGCATGAACGACACGTGAGAGTTTTAAAGGCACTTGAAAAAAATTTTTTTTATGTCTGCCCGTTATTTTCGGAAGAGAATTGTATTGATTTTAGCCTCTAATAGTGCAGTTGTTTTTTGACTAAAAATATCAGTAATTCTGTCGTAACCTTTATCTTTAAAGGTGCGCAGTAGCTGTAAGTTATGTAATTTTATTTTAAAGTTTATTTCAACGTTGCATTCGTCATATAGACGGTCAATGGACAAATGTCAATGTTACACTAAAGAAGATTTGATGCAAACTCGAGTCATAGATCACATCAAGAAAGAAATAAATTACTCAATTTAAACAATTCGCCAATAAAACTTCAACTGACCAGGAAATGAACGCGGTTAGAGAGCAATTTTTAAAGTGATATCGAGTTAAGCTTATAAATTGTAGATTGAGTCATCAAGCTTTGGTGTGTCTCTGGAGTATATACTTGTAGAATGTTTATGTATGTGCTTTTTATAAATGCGCATTTGAATAATTAAATAATATTTGAATACAAAGTTAGAAAACAATGCGAAGGATAAAAACTGCTTCGATCGTATCCCGCCTTTGAAATAAACATCAGGTTAGTACAAAAGTAATGGCCGATTTTAAGGTATCTATTAAAAATAAAAAAAGATTATATTAAGAAAATATTTATTCGTTAGCATAACTTCCATTGTTTTGTTCTCTACAAGTGATGATTGGAATTTCGGTGACAACAGCTTCAACTCTTTGTAATGAAGTTGTTTTGGACGACCTTCTTTTGGCTCGGCTTTCAAACTCAAATCTCCACTTCTAAAGAGCGAAAACCATCACCTGCAACTCCTTCTACGCACTACATCAGCCCCATGAATTCTCTGAAGAGACTTTGCGGCTGCGTTTGTATTCACACCTTTATTGAAACTCAGAATAAGAAATGTCTAATGTGATCTTTAGATGGCACGAACATGGGGGCGTTTATAACAGAAGATTATGGCCAATACAATCAGAATCTGAAATAAAAATATATAAATCACTCATTCTGACATTCTTAAAACGTTGCAATTAAAAAAAATGTAATCTAAAAGTGTTTTCTAAAAAAACGGCCATTGCCTTTGCACCAACCAGATATAAGTTATAGGAATTCTCCTAATGCGTTCCTAATCTGATGAATATTCTAAGGAAGATAAAATTCTATTTTATGATATACCGGGAGACGTATATATTTTTTCAAGATATAAACGCAGTAAATTCTCTGGGAATGTCTGGTGAACCCTGCTTTTCCATTGACTTAGAAGTATTTCAACACGTTATTGGCTCTATGCCAACCCGTAATTCGGGACAAAGGGGTCCAATAAAATATTAAACAGACAACACCAAAAGAAGAAAAGAAACCACTATTCCATATAAATGGAAAAGCTCGTATCTTCTTTCCTTTCTCATCATTTCCGACCAAATGGCATATCACATTATATATGTTGCCCTAGTTCTAACGACTAAGTGACTGCCACCCCCGCAACTCCGACCCCACTGGAATAATTGGGCCTAAACTTCATAGTAATGTAGATCTTGCCTAGAGGAATTTGGATACTGAATTTCCCTCTTTTACGTATCTATATAACACGTAGATCTTTTGGTCCCCTCCGACTTCCACCCCCGTAATTCCGACCCCAGTGCACCAAACAAAACCAAACGAAATAGTGAAGGTGGAGAGTAAGCTACATTCCGAATTTCAACCTTCTACCTCAAAAAATGTAGAAATTATAAAGGGGACGGACGGACATTATAGAACAAGTAAGCAGCTCCATTCTTCCGCTACTTAACAAGGAATTAATCCTCCCGAGGAAGGTATAGGAAAGTACCGGAAGTCCTGAGATCATCTATTTTACCCTTTATCTCACTTTTTATAACCCCCTCCCCAATTCTTTAAATTGAAAAATTGATTTTCTCGAACGTAGTATTTAAAAAGTGTAAAAGAGCTCGATCTTCTTTCGTTTCTCATCATTTCCGATCGAATGCTATTTCACATGCCATATGTGTTGCCATAGCTCTAAAGACCACGTAACTGCCACCCCGCCAACTCCGATCCTACTGGGACAATTTGGCTCAAATTTCATAGTAATAGAGATATTACTTACAGGAATCTGCATACCGAATTTCACTCCTTTATACGTAGTCCTTTTAGTCCCCTCTAATTTCCACCCCCGAAACTCCGACCCCAGTGGGCTAATCAAAACCAAACTAAATAGTTAAGGTGCACGTGCGTATAGCAAGCTACATTCCGAATTTCAACCTTCTACCTCAAAAAAATGCAAAAATTATGAAGGGGAAGGATGGACGTACAGACGGACATTATGAAACCAATAAGTACCCCATTCTTCCGCTAGATTATAAGCACTTGAGCACTCGTCCGTCGACAAAGTGATTTCACGTGCGCGTGCCGATGTCAATAATGCTTTAAAGTGAACAGAAAGTAACAATATATTCTTTCTGGACAAATCGATTTTTATTTGACATGCCATTATCTTGGTATTCCTTACAGTCACTGTTTTAGCACGTAAATTCGACTTGGAGGGGTCCACGAAAAATTCTGAAAAGTTGATACGGCCGAGCTAAGTCCTTGATGGTCATAATTCTGAAAACAGAATTTGAAAATGTTAATCCGTTTTCAAGTTATCGTGCAAACGGCGGACGGACGGACGGCCGGATAAACGTACAGATCAAGCGTGCATTCTTATAAGTAGCCTTTTGCTAAAGCTCCTAATAAAGGAAACTAAAGGCTATAGGTATAAGACCAACTTCGTTTTTCCCTCAGCCAGTTGGATCGCTTATGCTTGGCAATTTGAACAGATTCTGGGAGCAACTTCTTATCTTTAATAGAGTGGATAATTTTAAAGGCATCTGTTGAGAAATTATGGCTTTCTTGTAAAATTTGATCTGCAAAGTAGAAATACCCCGTTTTCCATTTTTAATATCGGAGATATGCTCCTTCATTCCATTTTTACCCCTCTTTTTGAATGTCCCAGATAAAACTTGCACGAGAAACATTCAAACTTATAAACCATATAAAGTTTTTTCTTCAAAGTATTCGAACTTTTAAAGGCCACTTTATAGTTGAATTTTTTTGCAAATACTTCTAAGACCTCTGTTTCAAATTTACGGAAAGACAATGACTTTACAATAATTGGCCCCTTTGGTAGTATGAAACAGATTATAAAAGTACTTTTAAGAAGCAAAGCGTACAGGTTAAGAAAAACCTGACGATTTAAGTTTTAAATATTCTTTCGTGGCATACATTCAAATGATACTCACTAGAAGATCCCATGAGCATAAAAATGGAGAAGGAAATTCTATTGCAACTCGCGAAGAAAGCCAAATTTATAATCGATTATAATCAGAAAAGGCTAAACATGAATGATAGATGAGGTAAGAATAAAAGCCGACTGGCCAATCATAGGCTTAATTTACGGATGGCTCCCACGAGGACTAATCTACGAATTTAACCAACAATAATTGATTCCGACTTAGGCAATTAAGTCTTAATTTTTCTAAGGAAGGTCAATTGGGCGTATAGTGAACTTTGTCGAGCGCAATGGATGGTGTGCCAATATTACGCAGCTTTGAAGTCTGAAATTGCAAAACATCAGCAATTCCATTTTATCATTCTTATATGTACTATATTGAAAAAAATCTTAAATAATTTAGAACATTAAAAAGGAGACTGTTTAAAATGTAGAATATACATTAAGCTTTTAATAATGTGAACATGCATAGTATGTGGAAGAAAACTTATTTCGTTAATTTCAAAGGACTGCTAAATACGTAATGAGTTTAGATCGAATTAATTTAGCTATGAATAAGAATTCTGCATTCTACTCGTATCTTTATATAACAAATTGAAAATTAGATATTGCCAAAAATAAAACATACAATTATATTAACTTATCTGGTTTTTAACTGTCTGTTATTTATTAAATAAACAGAATGATACAATACCAAGAAAGGAAAAGACGCAAAACCTCCTGTCTACATATAATAAATGATGACCACAGTATGGTCGAAATGCGCATCCAAGTATTTTTTTATGTTCTTCTCCTCTCTTAATACTTTTTGTTAGAACTATATCACTACCGTGTTAATTATTCTCTTAAAGGGGAACTCCAGCCATAATTAAAGTATGGTTGGATTTCTTTAAATTATGTTACTAATTCATTATATGACGAAATATTCTTCTAATTATTATCTAATAATTAATAAAAATTAATTATCTAATTAATTATTAGATAATAATTAATAAAAACACAAAATATCATGCACTCTAATGCTCGCGGAGATAATTTGTGATACAGTCACGATGCTTCATACAGGCGCGGCAGAATATACAGGAGAGAAGCAGCACTGTATTCAGATAGGAATCTATAGGAATCGTGCAGTGCATTAACACCATTACCGATCTTGCTACAAATATACCAAAAAATTTCATCTATATTTTCATCGCTGCTGACGTTTTCTTCATCAGTAGGAGGGGTATAAGACTCGGGTTTAAACATGGCTGCATCAAACATTTTTTCTCCATCGTTTAAATTTAGGGAAACAGCTTTTCACCAGCACAACTGCAATAAGGAGAAAACGCGCTAGTGATCCGACTGCTAGCGATTCCCGTTGAACGCGTCATCAGACCGAATAACCTATTTCTCTCCATGCGCGCATCAAAAAGTGCCCAATAATTTCAAACTTTAAGAGATTGCTAACATCTAGGCTATTCATATTTGGCTAGATTTCCCCTTTAACGTTAATCTAAGTTTAGTGACAGTACTATTATTATTGCAGATTCTTGTTATCCTGTTGATTGCAATAATTTCAGATGGAATAAAAATAGTTGATTAGATAAAATAAAAGTTGTAAATCACTTTAATCCTTTTGCACAGTCTTTCGATGATATTGCAATGATAAAGCTTTCGGTTTGCAGTTTATTGCAAATTATAAAGGGAATAAAATTCCGTTTAATCGATTGCTCAAATTCTCGTCTGTTTTGAATTTACAACAAAGCATTGTAGCTCTATTTTTTGCACTTGCGTAGACGCCGTTCGAAAATACACTGATCGCATTTAGTTTCGCAACACCAAGAGAACTTGCACCTACAGCGGCTTCGTGTCACATTTGTATTTTCGATGTGTCCACGGCCGCAACAGATGACTTCGCAGTTGAGACCGCATTCGCGCTCCCTCGAGCCGCTGAATGTACAGAAATCGGGAGAAGGGGTCAAGTAAACGAGCTGGCTCTGATTCAGCTGTTTTCGTTTCCTATGTTTAGGATTGATGGTGTTGGTGGAAGAACTGCCAGCATTCATGGACGTCGTTCTGTTGACATCGAATTGCACTGCTCGATCATAATGATCTTTGAGAATTGAACTGATTTTCTTGAAACTGATCATCATCTTCCAACATGTTTTAACAGTGCAGGAGCCTGAAACGCCGTGACATCTGCAAGAATCTTCTACAGTTGAAGTAACCGCCTGTCAAAAAAAAAAAAAAAAAAAAAATCAGTGTATTTCTGAAAAAAAAATCATAAAAATAAGACAAGTAATTTAAATATTTTTAGCATATTTTATCTGATTGAAAGAAGAATTTACTCTTATGTCTGTAATCATTTGCTCACTTGATATTTGAGAAAGTTTGCATCTGATTAGACTGAAGAATGTGGAAATTAGTTTTTATCTCTGAAATGGATAGATTAACAGCAAAAACTATTTTTGGTGGCAATGGCCTATGAAAACTTTATAAATCTTCCTAAATTTTATTACAAAAATGTTACAGTAAAGAATGTGCGAGAGGAAATTTAATGACATTCTATACGGTGTCCATAAATTATCTTTATAACTTTAGACTTTAATAATTAAAACTATACACAGTAACAAGAACGATTTTCAGTATGTGACAAGTAAACTCAAATATTTTTTCCCTCATTCATAAACCTCAATATGTGCATCCAACGTCAAGTCGGTATTCCAATTCATGCCATGTACGCTGCAGCATCTCCAAATTGAAATGTTCAAAAGCAATTGAGAATGCGTGTCTTCAAGTTCATCAGGCCTCTAACCGTAGTTCGGTACACTTGGGCCTTTAGGAAACCACACAGGAAGAATCCAAGTTGCACTTGGGTATCTGACTTAGTCTCTATAAACCAGACAACGCAATGAGCTCTTTTCTTGTGGGGCCCACATTTCTCGTCAAAACTGTTTTACCTAAAACAAACAAAACTTTATGAGCTTACTTGTCGCATACTGAAACTCGTTTCTTGTTAATTTGTATAGTATTGTAATTATTAATGTCTAAAGTTATAAAGATAACACAGGTCAACACACATTTTGGTGTCGGCGATTTTTCAAGTGTTCTTAGGTAATTTTAGGGTGTAGAATTCAAAAATTCATATTTGTTCTATTAGATATAGTTTTCGAGATATCAACGTCGCAACGTCGCACAATACAGAAATAGCAGTCATCAATGTGGTTTCTGGGTTCCCTCCAAACCATCGGCACACCAAATTTCAGACTTCTCCTTTGTACATTAGTCCATTGCCGTAAGTGTTCCGTACAAATTTTACACGCAACGTGTGGTGCCCACGTTTTGTCTTGGTCCCCAAGCTTAACGCCAAAGTATCCAAGGTACGCTCTTTTTAGATAATTATGGCGCTGATAATCATGGCGTTTTTTTTAGTAAAATTCGTGGCCATGTATCGGGCAAAAACGCCACAAACTTTTTCCCAGACCTATTATATCATCGTCGCATCTGTGCACCATAACAAATAGTAAAAGCGCATTAAGTTAGTGGCGCTCTATCTCTAAAACTATAGCTGATAGAGAGAAACTGTTTTCATATTAGAAATCAACACATCAAATATAATCAAAATCAGTTCTAACATTCCAGGCACCAAACAAAAAATTGTGTGTGTAATTTATGGACACCCTGTATAAATCCAGCTCTTGCTGCGCCTGTTTGTTTCTACACACAGGTAAAGAAATTGTATCCCAATATCCTCAGAAAAAAAACCACTGTGAAGGATTGATCCAAAGCACACGCCGTTTGTGATCGTAGTATAGTTGCATAAATTGCATCATGTATTCCCGGTTCATTGTTGTTGCATGGAAACCGTTTGAAATATTTCTATTTTGTGCTCTACAATATACAAGGTTTATTCAAAATGAAGGACTCAATTTAATTCATCTTTATTTCTTAAAATATAAATTGTATATGAATAATTTACCGATAGAGAGAGGAGGCTCTAAAGCTTATTAAAAGAGGTTATACACTACATGATCAAAGGAGTTGGGACACCTGTTGCTCTACCGTAAAGCCGCAAAAAGCTTCAATCAGTAGTGTGTAGGACCACCCCGAGCTGCTATCACTGCCTCCACCCTACATGGCATACTGTCCACAAGTTTAGGTATATGTCCACAGGTATTGACCTCCATTCCTCGAGGAGTGTCGTGGTCAGTTACTGGACAGATGTAGGGCGAACCACGTCGTTCCAATTCGTCCCAAAGATGTTCGATGGGGTTGAGGTCAGGACTCTGGGCGGGCCAATCCAGTTCTTCAACCCGCATCTCGTCAAACCAGTCGGATATGGATCTTGCTTTGTGGCAAGGCGCATTGTCGTGCTGGAAGAGGAACGGCCCGTCACCGAAGTGTTCCGCAGTGCCCCGTTATCCAGAATGATTCTGTAGCCATCAGCATTGAGGTTTCCGTCCACCTTGATGAGCGGGCCCAGTCCAGTCCAGGAGGAACACCCCATGTGTTTACAGGGGTGTCCTAATTCCTTTGATCATGTAGTGTAAATGTTCAATGTGTAGGTTATTTATATACAACTTACATTTCAAGAAATAAGGAGGAATTAAATTGAGTCTGTCATTTTGAATAACCCTGTATACTGTCATGACCTACTATACAGGGTGCGGCAGCATAACTTCCTTATTTCGTATTCCAATAAAACAAAAAGTATTAAAGATATCGTTTTATTTTTTGTTTAATACAAAAGTTACACGTTTAAAGTTGTGGTTTACATAGTTTTAAAAATCATATGGGGTAAGTGACACCCACCATTGTCGATGCAGTGGGTGTACCCATGTGAGCCCATTGTCGATACTCAAACATGCTCGAGGAGGTTTTTTTTTGCCATGACTGGATGAAATGAACTTGGGGGACCTATGATTTCACCAGGACGGAGCAACGGCCCATATGTCAAGGGCGCCTAATCTCACGGAGAGGCGATTTGGTGTGGCCGGCGTGTTCTCCCGATATGTCCCCATGTGATTTTTTTGTGGGGGTATTTGAAATCCCGTGTCTATACTAATGGGCCCACAGACTCTGGACGACCTGAAGAGAAACATTCAAGGAGAGACAGCCAATGTGAGTGATGTTGAACAATCAATATGCTGGAGAGAGTGATGTTGTCAATCAATATGCTGGAGAGAGTGATGAGAGACACCAGAATTCGGTTCACCCACTGTATCGACAATGGCGGGCGTCACTTACCCCATATGATTTTTAAAACTATGTAAACCACAACTTTAAATGTGTAACTTTTGTATAAAACAAAAAATAAAACAATATCTTTAATACATTTTGTTTTATTGCAATACGAAATAAGGAAGTTATGCTGCCGCACCCTGTATTATTACAGACCTGTTTTACTGAATAATATCCATTGTTGCTTTTCGCATTTCTCAATTTTGCCAACTGAGATAAAAAAAATGTAGTGCAAACAAAATTAAAAAAAATACATAACGTATTAAAATTTTTTTTGCATAGAATCTCTTATTTTAAAAGGCGAATAAATTAAAATAGCGAATAAAAAGAAAATTAAATTTGGTTAATGAAATGAATGCTTATTCAGTTGGTTTTTAACGTCACTAAAAAAGTCACCTGACTATCTTAGTCCAAGCAACAACGTAGCCTTCATTGTTGGAAACAATCAGGGAGGGGGGTTAAGCAGCGCCATGACAAAATTGAGAAATGCGAAAAGCAACAATGGAAATTATTCAGTAAAACAGGTCTGTAATAATACAGTAGGTCATGATACTGTATTACAATTTAAGCACACCGGACAAAAAATTAGTCACCTGCTGTTAATAATGAGTTGCACATCCCTTCACTTTAATAACAGCTTTAATGCGCTTGGGTATTGTCGAATGTCTTTAGATAGTCTTAATCTATCTCCAACCATGCTGCATACAATTTATCCCGAAGGTTGGCGATGTTAGTCGGATGGCGATTCTTCCGCTTAACATGTTGCTCCAGGTAGCCCCACAAATTCTCTATTGGGTTCAGATCTGTGGATTTGACGGGCCAAGCGAAGTGCTGCTCGGTTTGATCATGCTCGTCGAACTACTCCTCCCTGGAACCCTGAAGTTATCGTCTTGATAATAGACATCGTCCAGGTTATAGACATCCTTAACGTGATCCACAAACACAAAAGGCAGCAGTTGTCCATTCAGAATGTCACGATAGTGATGCTGATTAAGCCTGGCGCTAATTTCAACGAGAGGTCCCTGTTCATTATACTGAAAACTTGCCCACAGCATTGCAAAGCTACCACTCGCTTGCACCACACGTGGGACACAATCAAGGTGAAAGACGTCATTGCTTCTTTTATGCACACGACGTCGAGCATCATTCGATAAAGACAAACCTTTGATTGATCCCACCAAATCACGCGTTTCCAGTCGTCTATAGTCCAGTTCTGATATCGCTTGCACCACTGTACACGAGCTTTCTTGTGAGCTGGAGTGAGCATCGGACGCTTGCGAGGTAACCGGCTCCAGATGTCCGTCTATGCAGTTGCCTCCTTAAGGCTGTTTCACAAACTTGTCTATGCGGACCATTATTGACTTCCTGCAGCAGTTCTTGCCTAATTTGAAAGCAGTTGGCCTTGACTAGGCGCGATATTCATGTTTGGTCCCTTCTGTCAGCACTGACTATCCAGCCACAGTTTCGACGATTGTTGCCACCCAATGTACCCGTGGACCATTTTTGAACTCACGCATGAGTGTGGGCTTTGATACTCCAGCAAAGTTAGCTACTTCTTGCACGGGATGCCCAAATGCTATTGCCACTTTCTGGCTTACGACCCAGTTTTCGAAGCCAAGTTCGACACGGAATAACAAACTGCTGTTAACAATGCTCTAATTACTATATCGCAATAAAGTGTGCTCATGCGCATTCATTTGTATATTCAAACTACTTTACATAGAAGAATCGTAGAACTCTCAACGTGATTCATTTTTATCATTTGAACGCATTATATTTTACAATTTCTTTGCATATCCTGACTTTTGGACCACACTTGTACGTGTATTGGGAATCTTATCTTTTTGACATTCATATGCAGAATCGATAGAATATTTAAGAACATTTAAGAAGTGCAAATAATTATTCTTAATGAATTAACATTAATAACGTTATCCTTTCTCTGTAAGAGTTGTTTCAGTGCTGTCAACCTTCCTTAATAGAGAGAGCATCAATCGAACAGAACAGACGTGGGCAAATGCGGCTCTTTGTTGAGTTAAATGCGGCTCCCATTGAAAATTTAAACCTGTTTTTCAGAAATTTTTTCGCTGAGTTACTTAGTAAAAATTAAGTAAGTAATATTTTGCTATTTTAGAAAGTGTATTTAATACTATGTAACTATAGCGTGGCTCTTTATAATATATGAAAAACCAGAATGTGGCTCTTCATATGAAAATCCGAAATGCGGCTCTCATTGACCTCAAGCGTGCCCACCCCTGGATAGAATATGAACATCAATCGAAGTGGCCGGTCAGGTGGCCTAAAGAGTTGGGGCATAGGCCTTCCAGTTCTCGAATCTGTCGGTCGCAGTTCGAATCCGGCTGTGGGCATTGATGTTAGTATTTGTCCGGAATGCATAAAAGATAATAATCATGTTGAATTCTCTTGCTTGTGTCAAGATTGATATTAGATTGAATTAGATTGATATTAGCCATGTGAAAGGGGCGCAAAATGACCTAGCTGTTGACGCGTCCAGAAACCTAACGAACGAACAAATAAATCAAGCGGAGAAGTTTGCGAACCTAAATAAGAACAATTATGCAATTTGATTAGATCTTATTTATCTATGAACATTATCCAAAACTAATCACAATTAAATCAGTCATCTGCCTTATGGTCCCCTGGACTAGGAGGGCATCGGCATCCCCCCAAATCAACCAAAGTTAAATCACTCATTACAATCTAAAACGTTGAGTATGAAATATTTTAAAAACAACTATATAACTTGAAACTCAACCATTTATTTTGACATAATCACTATCCTATAATTTTTTACATTAAAATACCACTTTAAAAACTAGTGCTATATACAAAATTTCAAAGTTCCTTGGCTACCTCGCCAACCATGTTGAAGTGAACTTTCCAACAGGATTGGATTCTTCACTCCACAGCGAGGTAGCCAAGGAACTTTGAAATTTTGTAAATATTTTATTTGTAAATAGCACTAGTTTTTAAAGTGGTATTTTAATGTAAAAAATTATAGGA
>JAHWFO010017185.1:1243244-1278070 GCA_023313115.1 Rhysida immarginata
CATGTTGGGAGGGATGTGGTCGTGAAGGTTCCTCCGAATGCTTCAGCTTGTTGAGGAGGCGCTTGGCCCTGTCCAGTCGATTCTTCTTGGTTGTCTCGGACATGAACTGTCCCCTACGAAATACATACGACTTGTAACGGAGGTCTTCATACACCACACGTCGAATGGTCGCCTCATTAACTTGCAGCTCCCTCCCGAGTGCCCTTATGGACTTCAGGGTCCTCATCGATTGCAGCTTGGACGGAACGGATGAATTCCGGCGTTTTGATACGGTCCGAGCGCCGACAATGTCGTTTCCTCTGTGAAACCGTTAGCACATCACCACTGGCAGCGTCCGATTCTTCTCGAACTTTGAACAGGAACGAACAGGCGACTTTCAGGAATGCAGCAATCTCGAAGTCGGAGTGTCCTGCAGCCAAGGAGACGATGACAGCATGTCGCTTCATTTGCTGGGTTGTCTTTAGATCCGCCATGTTTATCTGCCTCGTTTCGGAATTGTTAAATAGTATGACGTATTGACTATTACCTCATACTCACGTGCTCTCAAATACCTGCCGCATCCTGCATAATCAACAGGTTGTATGATATTCATTAGGTGTTTATGTGGTGCGACGTCATTCAGTATTACAATAAGACTTCGTAATGCCATACCATAAGATTTCAAATGCCATACCTTAAGATTACTTGATAATAATGCAAGTGGTTATAAATTTATCAAATCAGGACATGCAAAACTCTAATTTACGAGCTTTATTATTTGACATATTTAAGTTTACCCACACATTAAGTGCGCCAATTAGATTTAGATCACAAAGATATCATTATGCAAATTCATACATTACTGTAATTATCACCTGAAGGAATATGAAAATATCTTGGAGATGTCTAACATTGTAAGTATAAAAGTATATCAAACCTCAACACGAAGAAGATTACACAAAATTTTAATTATCAAAAAATAAACTAAAAACCTTCAACATAAAAATTATACAATCCAATCTTCTAGTGATTATTTATTTTTAAGTAATAATAATAAAAATATCGCTCTTACCATTGTTTGTAACAAAAAAAAAAAAAAATTACCAAATATAGATATAATTTTTACTTTCTTATACGTAGTAAGGAAGTATTGTAATCACGAAAAATTTCGATCTCGAGCTTTTCACTGATCTTCACGTTTTCAGGTACCTAGATTACGAAAAAGTGATTTTTGGAAAATGTCTGTGTGTCTGTCTGTCTCTGTGTGTCTACGATAGCGTCCAAACGGCTAAAGCTATCGAGACCAAACTTTAAACTTAAGATTATAATCTTTCTCGGGAGGTCTGATTAGTTTTCCAGTGGAATCAGTGAACCGGAAGTAACAGTTTACTCCAGTGCCAAAATATAAATTTTGAAATATCTCGTTAACCATTGCGTTTATGAAAATTTTGAAGGGGTTGAAAAGTGTTACGTTTACAATTTTAAACAACTTTTGTTAACAAAATTTTTCAAAATTCCAACCGGAAGTACCAGTTTTACTCTTATCAAAATCCAGTTTTTTGTTAATATAGGCGAAAGATGGTATAGGAAAATTTGGAATCTATACCAAAGTGTTTAGAAGCTAATTTGAATAACCTTTATTCATAAACTCTTTCAAAATTTCTGTCGGAAGTAGCCATTTTAGACAGTTGTTTAATTTTTTTCTGTATTTGGACCAGAACATTACGTATAAGAAAGTCGTGTGGTGACGACACCTCATTATTTTTCTTTATTTTTACTCCAACAGTCAAGCCGGCTCGGTGGCCGAGAGCGTTGAGGCGCAGGTCTTGCCGCTGTCGAAACCAGCGAGTCGCGGGTTCGAACCCCGCCGAGGGCATGGATGCTTGTGTTTGTCTATTTTCACCATCATCCTTTCATCCCAAACAGCTAGTCTCCTGGATAAAAGGGGGAGAAGCAAGCTGAAAATCCATCCATCCATCCATCCACTCCAACACTCACTCAACAGAAGCACGCACTCAAAAACGTTTCGTCTCTCGTTGGCCTCGAATATTTATCTTCGCTGGCGACAAGGTCGATTTAAATAGACGAAAAGGACACAATTGTCAAGAGGAGCAACAATCAGAGAGAAGATTAGACGAAAATTACAGTCCGGAGACAACGTCATCGGTAGCACATAGTCGATTCTCGAGGAAAATGGGTGGATAAATGGAAGTTCGATTGAAAGAGACAGTTTCTTGGGGGGTCCAAAAAGAACCGTAACGGAAAAGGGGTCCGTTACAACACATAAACACCCTCATTCTGCAATTGATCCGACTTACCTTTTTGCTGAAACGATTACGAAAAATATTGACAAGGAGAGAAATGGATATTGTAATTAAAAACAAAATTATATCCTCCATCGATTATACAACCGTCCTGTGGTCCTCAACGTCACAAATTCACAATTCGTCGTCTAGAAGTGACATACAATAAAGCTCTCCGAGCAGCCTTTTCACTCGGCAATTATTCATCCATTACCATTCACTGCAATAAAAACGAGCTTCCAATATTGAAGATGATTATCAATACAGCAAAAACAGAGCATTTTTGATCATTTCTATCCGTCTAATGTGTATGCATTACTACATTTAATTATGCATTACTGTATTACGCATTATGCAATACTAAAACTAACAACGGAACTGTCCACTTGGGAGAAGGGTAAGGGAAAAAATCATTAATAGTAGAATGCTTCAATAAACTGTCTTAAAAAGCTTTTTTTTCTAATTTTCTGATGAAATAAAGAAATAAATTATGTAAAACTGGTGTTTTAGGAGTAAACATGGTGTGTTCTACAAGTTTTCATATTGCCACTTTTGCTGTATCTTACACGGTTAAAAGTTACGTTATATTTCCACTCTTTAAATTGGTCAAAGATCAAATTTGACGTGAGCATCAGATTGCGCATCCTCACTTTCCTATAGCATTGTATTAACAGATTGTTGACAATTTTAATAGATTTGTAGATATTTTGGAGGATCACTTCAAAGTAAATACCCTGTATAAAGAAGAACGAGTTTTTTGTAATGGTCGCAAAGCAAAATATTATTTTCTTCTATTGAGCAAACTGAAACAGCCATAAGGACTTGAGTGTTTTTCGACGTCCAGTAACCGAAATAAATACCCAGAACACGTTGTGAAGATTTACGAATAAATCTTCGAGTATTTGTAATCGCGTTGCAGTTAAAAAAAAACAAAAAAAAGAAACAACAAAAAAACAAACAAACCTCGGCAATGGAAAATTCGGTGAATGCGAGTAACATAAACAGTCATTTCATAAATATGGAGAGCGATATTAATAAAGAAATTTAAAAAATTATCTTCCTTATAAAATATAATGATCCAAAGTGAATAAAATAAAGTAAAATACACTTAATAATAGACTTCACCAAATGTAGTCTAAAAAATGGTTGATGAGATGTTGCCCAGTTATTACAGATGAAATGAGGATCTGGAGGAAGTGAATTGATGATGCTGTAGAAATGAAGATCTTGAAGAATAACTGGTTTGATGTTAAAATGATGAGATGGAGGCGTTATTTCTTTATATCTTTTTGAACAATATTTAACTAAAGGTAAGTCTGGAGAGACTAGTAAGCGTTTTTGGATTTTTTAATTGTATTTGAACATTTATTTCTTCAAATTTTCTAGAAAAACGTCTTAATTTCTACAACATCCTCAACTCACATAAGGATCTTCATTTTTCCTGTAATAACTGGACAACATCTCATACATCAAACATTAATTGGATTACGATCTGGTGAATTTTATTATCAACTGTATTTTACTTTATTTTATCAATTTTTTCATCATTAAACTGTAAGGTATATAAAGGAGAAATTCTTAATTTATTTACTAATATGATCTATTACTCCTATTCTAATTAAAAAATGGAAAGCGATATTCATTTTTTCATGTAATATTTCTTTTTTTATTGAATAATTACTTTTCAATATTATTTTTTATTGACGTAATTCAAGTTCAAAAATACGTATCTGAGCCTTCACATTTTCTGTGACTTGTGAACAATATAAGAGAGAAGAATGTTAAAAACACCCTTGAAGATCAACCCATATCTTATAGAGTATCCTTTTCTGTTCCTTAACTTAGTTTATTTTCGCTTGTTTTATTTTTTCTCCCAAGAAAAAAAAAAGCAAAGTGAAGGAAAGAGAGAAATGCTATTTAGACGCGACGATGAAGAAAAATGAAGGTGGTAGTGGTGGCGGTTAGTGGGGAGAGGTAAAGAAGAGAGCAAAGTAAATTGATAAATCATCGTCTATTTGTTCCTTTTTCCCACACACTAAAAGAGAAATAGAGGGGTAGGGGTTGAGGGGGGAAATAAGGATGTGTTTTCATGCCCAACAGGTGAAAAGTGGGAGGGGGCGGGGGGTGGTCGAAGGGGTCAATGGAGACGAGGTGTTAAGTGCCGTGATTGCGATTCCTATCGGTGGAGGAACCCCCCCGAAAACGACTCTCACGGGAACTAATGGTCTCTGAGACAGATACACGACGACGAAATGTTGTCTCCGAAATAGTTGTTCGTCTGGCGAGGGAAGTGTTATCTTCATCGTGCGATTCGTTTTTGAGAGGGTAGAGAGAAGGAAAGAGGAAAGATGGGGGATATGACTGCTGGGAAAAAAGGCGATAGAGAAGTGAGAAACAAAATACGGAGAAAGATTTAAGAAAACAAACAACCATCAGTGATTCATCATTTGGTCAATCGATCACTATCGCCTCGTCACATAAAGGGTTAAACCGCAGACCTCTTCACGATAGAAGAAGAGTCTTATGGACGAAGCTCCACGCAATACTCTTGCAGATGTATTGTTATACAACTAAGTTATCCTTTGATGTTGTAAAACTTTGCCATCTTCTTACATAAACAATAAGCTCATAGAGTAGGATATTGTATATTGTTTTATTCGAATTGGTTTTTATCGGTGTTAATAATATAGATTAAATGCAGTCTAAGTTGATTAGTCTTGCCGATATTATTTAAGCTAAATTAAAATAAAACTGTACAACAACAACAATAACAAATTAAAATAAACTACATCTTATTTTCTCGATGGATTTCGATTCTCAGTCATTTTCAAGGGATTTGCAAGATGATTTATATAAAAAATGTTTAGCAAGAGATTTCAACTTGAAATTAAAGATGTACAGGTGATTTAAAAAACACGCCATAAAACGATTTGCAATTATGCTATAAAACATAAGAATTTTGGTTTTAGTTTTGAGTGCATGTATTATGCTGAAATTGCGAAAATATTCGCCTATAAATATAATTAATAAAGGTTTTTGAGAAAAAGCTCGAAAAAGTCGATTTTTCTCGAACGTGGTCATTCGAAAGAGATTCGAAAAGATTGCTTCCATATTCTTTTGTTTCTCGTCATTTTTGACTGAATGAAATGTAAAAAAATATAATAACAAGAGCTCATAAGAGCCCTTATGAGATCTTGGTACTATTGTAGCTTGATTTACTACTTGTATTTTATTCCTAGGGAGCTTAGTATTTATTACAATAACTTGAAAACGAATAAACTTTTTCAAAGTCTGTTTTCACCAAACCATTAATACGGGACAGAGCACGAATAAGTACGTACTATAATGGCACGTGCTTTAATGGTACCATTATGATACCCCCTTAAAATCTTCCTTTAACCAGATATGGCATGTAATATATCAAACAAATCGTCACAACATATCATGAACGAATATATAAGAGTAACTAGTGATAGCAGGTATTGGTCTAATGGCACGTGTACGTGCAAGGATGTCTCATGAATGAATATAACGCGTAAATTATGTTGGTGTGAAATGTTTAGTAGTACGCGTTTTAATGTTACTAAATTGAACTTTCAATGCTAAGATATGGCATGTAATATATCAACCAACTCATTACGAGTTGTTAGATCTATTGTTATCCATAGCTTATTTGTATCAAGATCATAATGCTGTTAGGCTTAATGTTATCTAAAACTCACTACTGTTATACATATTACTAATTAATAGTAGTTAATCGCTTGCTTCAATAGTAGACGATAACGTAGAAACATTTTAGTAATTTAATATGAAAAAATAATAGATGCTTACACACAACGCTTCAGCAATTGAGGCTCACTTCGTTTAACATTATGTGGGAATTCTTACTAATTATAGAACTTTTATTTTTTTAAATGTATGAGGAATAACTCCCTCTTCATTTACCTTTCAGTTCTTCAAGTTTATTAGTTTAAATTCTCTGTATACATTAGCTTACTTAAATAGTAATTTACAATTTAGTTTTCATATTTATTTATTTTCTCTTAAGTGTTTTAAAATGTTGATTATGTCAATATATCCATAACATGAAAATGTGCTCCCTTTATCCGCTTTGGCGGTAAAATCAACTTTTTTTTTTTGGTTTTGTTTGTTTTTTTTATGCTGAACAAGTTTACAATTGGGTTTTTTTCTCTATCCCTTGCGGCTTTTGAGATAAATTTTGAATGTTTCCTAATTTGCATATTTGGGATGATGAAAAGTGCACCATGGGATAGGCCACCCACAACTACTTCCTATTCATTGGATTCATCAAAATTGACATATCTGCTTCGGTTCAAAAAATAAAAGGGGGGATTCAGACTTTTGTATTCACCCTATATATCACATGCCATATTTTGCCATAGTTCTAAAGACCAAGTGACTGCTACCCCCCACAACCCCGACCCTATTGGAACAATTTGGCCCAAACTTTACAGTAATATTGTTCTTGCTTAGAGGAATCTGCATACCGACTTTCACTCCTTTATATGCATAAATACGCGTATAATTTCCGCCCCCGAAACTCCGACCCCAGTGGGCCAATCAAAACCAAGCTAAATAGTGAAGGTGTACATGCCCATAGTAAGCTACATTCCGAATTTCAAACTTCTACCTCAAAAAATGCGGAAATTATGAAAGGGACGGACGGACAGACAGACGGACATTGTGAAAACTCCTATTTCCCGCTACTTAATAATCACTTAACAAAAAATTAATCCTCCCGAAGAAGGTATAGAAAAGTAGCGGAAGCCCTGAGATCATCTATTTTTAACCTGCTATCTCATTTTTAATCCCCACCCTCAATTTTTTAAATCGAAAAATTGGATTTTCTCGAACGTAGCATTTAGAAAGTGTAAAAGAGCTCTATCTTCTTTCGTTTCTCATCATTTCCGATCGAATGATATATCGCATGCCATATGTTGCCGTAGCTCTAAAGACCAAGTGACTACCACCCCACAAGCCTGCCCCATTAGGACAATTTGTACCAAACTTCATAGTAATGTCGATCTTGCGTAGAGGAATCTGTATACCGAATTTCACTCCTTTATATATGTTAGGTTCAAAGAACGAAAAGGCTCATTGAGCGAATAAAACGTCCATGACGCGTTGTGGGTTCCTTAAAACATCCACAACGCATTATTTGTGTCATGGCACTCATAAAAATAGCCACAACGCGTTGTGGCAAACTCAAAAAGACCACGACACAAAATAGGCGTCGTGGCTCTCATAATATTTGGCCACTACGCGTTGTGATGATTAAGAAAAGCCATAACGCGTTCAAGACGTTAGTTGTTGCAGTGACGCGACCATACAGGTGATACAACAGAGTGGTTTGTAATAAGGGTAAAAAATAAAACATTTTTTGTCGTTATCATTTTTTTATCTTTAGTACCAGAGTTTATCCCTAGGTCTTGAAGATATCACGTGTGGTTCCTGTTTTTAAGAAAGGTGACCCCAGCCGATTTGAAAATTACCGACCTATTACTGCCGTTATTATTTTTTATAAATTGGTAATAAAATTATTTAACACATACAAACATATAACAATTAAGAAATATAACAATATTTTGCAACAATTTTTAATCATTTACGAAAATCTGTTGTGATGCTCAAGATATTCAAACAACTAGTTCACTTAAAATAATTGGAAATTTTATCAAAAACGTTTATTAAAAGTCTTTTTTATAATTATCAAAAATATTGCAGTCATTTATTTTTACAAGAACTATTACCATGGCGCTTAGAGTTACATTTTATGTTCTGTGAGCGACATTTGCGTTTTTTATCAATACAGTACTTTTTACAGTGACACATTACAAATCCTTGTTGACTTCCAGATGATAACATAGATGCTGAACGAAGTGTTAATGTTGATGCTGAGGGTACGTCTTGAATGCTAATGAAGTTGCTCTCTGAAATAGTGAATTCATTTCGAGCATAAAGTCGATCGAGAAGACCTTTCTTGTTTCCTAATTGATAGAGACCCGATGAATTGATGTTTATAACATTAGCTAAAACATTTTTGGGAGCTGCACGTCCTCTATCAACTTCAGGAACCAATTCCAACTGCAGGAAGTTTGGAGTTGGATAATGAAATCATTTTATGGGCCTGTTGCTCTTGGCCTGATTTAGCACATTTTCTTTCAGCATTGATGCTGTTCTTTTTATAAAAGAGCTTGCAAGTAACGTTTGCACCAAATCCCTCATTCTCATTGCTTTCTCCATAGATAACGTGAACATGTGGGCTCCTGAAGTCTCATTTTCTCAAATAACGCAATTTTTTCTTGTCGATTCTTGTATGATTTCATTGTCATCTTTTTTCTATAATTACTTCATTTTCATACTACCTCATCATTTGTGGAGGTAGATTGCACTAGTTCTTGTAATTCCTCTTCAGTTTCTGTAGAAGAATATATATCACTAGTAATAGACGAATCTGCAAGTCCAATTTTTTGTGGAGATCCAAACATAGCTTCGTACGGGCTTGTCTTGATCCCCGGCATGGAGAGCACGGTTTTTTTTACTTTCAATAAATCGCAGTCCTTCTCCACTTTTGTGAATTTTTGTAAATTTTTCTTAATCATCACAACGCGTAGTGGCCAAATATTATTAGAGCCACGACGCGAAATGTACATTCAAAATATGTTAATAAATATGTCAATACATATATATCTGTTATCTCAGTAGTATTGAATTTTTTAAGCGTAGGCCTATACGAACAACCAAGAGCCCCCACCTCCTTCATCTGCTCTTGGAGCAACAAAGTAGCAATTTTCTTTATAATTTTTTCTGCTCGAAAATGTTTTTATTTTCTAGTTTTAGAGGAGTATTGTCTATTCAATAACTTTATTTTGAATCATGACATTTATCTCATGCATTTGCAGTTTAAAAATCTAAAGTAATTTTTAAGGTCATACTGATTGAATTTTAAGGTAATTCGCTCAAATCTAGAGTAAAATCTGAGGTAATTCAATTTGCCACTAGTGGGAGCCCTGCTTAGATCAAACATCACAATGATGCCTCATTCGATTCGGCTGTGATAGTAGATGGTCATCTTATACAGGGTGAATTTTAAGTACACCGAGAAACTTTTAGGGGACTCTAAGCAAAAAAGTTTATATGACCACGGGTCTTAATTTGAACGATAAATGAGATATCAACAGAAATAAAAATACCGCCACCAAGATCAACAAGTTAATAATTCAGGTTCTCTAACACTTAGGCTAATAAAATTTGGTTGAATAATAGAGTACATAAAACCGTGTGTACGTTAAAATTTGATCGAATTCCAACGAGTACTTTCCGAGTTACGCATTCAACATCGTAACACGTTCTCACGTGTGAGTACATGTACTAATTAGCACATGTTACGATTTTGACTGCGTAACTCGGAAACTACTCGTTGGAATTCGATCAAATGTTAACGGTTCACACAGTTTTGTGTACTCTATTATTCACCAAAGTTTTATTATCCTAAGTGTTAGAGAACCTGAGTTATTAACTTCTAGATCTTGGTGGCGGCATTTTTATTTCTGTTCATATCGCAGTTATCGTTCAAATTAGGACCCACGTTCATATGAACTTTTTTGCTTAGGATCAACCCTACTACCTCCCCTAAAAGTATGTCGGTGTACCTAAAATTCACTCAGTATATCATTGACTCTGGATGATTGGAATTGGTGTTGCATGATCAGATGAATAAAGATTTCTCTTGCAGCATACAAAAGAGAAAGTCAGAATTTGGTGAAAAAACACGAGGAATATGTAAGCCAGGTCACGTGACAGTTATATAAATTGGGTGCGGGCAACGTTTGCTTAGCGCGAGTTAGGTCACTTCATTTCTGTAGATCGACCCCTCAAAAGCAAGCATATTTAACAAAGACATACCAAGTCCATACATTTATAATGCACATAGTCTAGCATTCCATCACGCTAACAGTTCATTTGCTTTCCTGTGCGCTCCGAGAAAATTGTCCTGCATCTTTTCAAAGTGGACTATGTTTTTTTTTTGTCTCCAAAAATTGGCTTGACTGCAAGTCCTGTGTTTCCTTTCTCGGTAAACTTTCCCCCATGGCATCTGTAAACACCATTGGCTCCATGGCATCTGTAAACACCATTGGCTCCATGGCATCTGTAAAAACCATTGGCATCATGCAACAGAAAGATTCGTGGAACATGACAGTTTGTTCAAGCTGCTATAGAGCACTTCACAATCACCAAATCTTAATCTTTAGAAAATTTATGGGACAATCTAGAGAGGGTTATTGTCTTGGCGAGGGGTCGACTTTGATTCTATAAATGATGCATTCAACTGCGTTGATACAAAAGAAAGATTTACACACAAGGTGCGTCTCAAAAGTTTAGGTAACGGTGTTTTTTTTGTTGTTGTTTTTTTTTTTACTTTCTACATAAGAAATGAAAGTAAAAATTGTTTTGATTGAAATCTAACATTTATTGTGCATTAATATTCATGTGTGAAAAAGATCAAAGTTTCATAATAATTATTTCTATTTTTTAAATCGAAAAAAATCAAAAAAGTCCGTCTCAAAAGGTTAGGTAAAGTTACCTTTATACAGCTTTCATCCTTCATAAGTATCCAATAATTCACTTGGTGTATCCCATATTTGCATATCTGTTAAAAAAAAAAACTCGGCATTCGGTGATTCAAAAGTTCTCATTCTCATTTCTTGTGAAAATGCCTAAAAATAAGCCATTTTCTCAGGTGGAAGTAAGCAAAATATGGATACTGAAAGCAAAAAGCAAATCTTTAAATTAAATTGCCAGTGAAATCAGGCGAGCATCACCTGAAATATATAACATACTAGCCAAAGGTGAAAACTTTCATGTGAAACCTCGAAGAGATTTCCGAAGGATTGTGCAAATGGCAAAGAACCATTCCCTATCTGTGAGAGAAAAATTGTTGCTGTTTCTGAACCAAACATATCAAAGGACACAATTCAGAGGCGTTTGCAAAGAAAGCCACATCTTGTTTGTAAAACCACCCTTGAAAGAAATACATATTCGAGAACGGTTGGAATGGGTCCGTAACCAAATGAATTGGAAAGATGAGTGGCTTAGTGTAATACACTGGCTGACAAAAAAAGTGAAGCACCCGTAAGGAGTGGTCCAATATTATCCTATTTCGGTACACATGCATACCATTGATGTGTGAGTAAACGATTAGATTCACAAGGATCTGTAATGTCTAGAACGCTCACCAGAGTGCATTCGTGATGTCACCGCCATGTTGTTACCAGTCAACTGCTGCGAGTCCGACAGTTACGCAAGACGTTCAGAGAGCATTACTGTACTGTACAAAGCACCCGCGATGCCTCGCAGACGCAATAGACATCCTATCCACCAATTGCAGCATTTGGCAGGGGCCGCATTGTGGGACTGCATGAGGCTGGTTGGTCGTAACGTGCAATTGCCAGGCATGTGGGCCATTCAGATGTCACAGTGCCCCGATGTTGGAATCAATGGGTACATGAGGGCACCTATGCACGTCGTGCAGGTTCGGGTCGACCAACAAACACCACCCCAAGGGAGGACCGTCGTATGGTGCTCTAAACATTAAAGAATCCCATGGCATCGGCACCCGCCATCCGCGAACATGTACTGGAGACTCTACAACACCCTGTGAGTTCCCGCACAGAGTCTCGACAACTCGCATCCGCCGGATTGGGGTCCTACCGGCCTATGCGTCGGTTGCCATTAACACCACAACACAAAGGCCTGCGTTTAGAGTAGTGCCTTGCCCGGGAGGCATGGACAGAGGACGAATGGCGTCGCATCATGTTTAGTGATGAGTCCCGCTTCTTCAGGACCTCCGATAACCATCGTGTTCACATATGGCGGCGTCGAGGGCAGAGAGCATAACCCTCCCATATTGTGGCGGCCTAACTCCTGGCATCATGGTCTGGGGAGCCATCGGATATGCGTGTAATAATGCTTCGGTAGACTTTGACGGCACAGCGATACGTCACAGACATTCTGCGTCCGCACGTCCTACCCCTTTTGGCACAGCACCCTGGGACCTTGTACCCGCAAGATAACGCACGCCCACACACTGCACCTGTGTCTATGGACTGCCCGCAACATGTTGAAGTCCTCCCGTGGCCAGCAAGATCCCCGGACCTCTCCATCATTGAACACGTATGGGATGAAATTGGAAGGGATCTGGAGGGACTGCTGCAACAACTGTGGACTGACTTGCCTCAGGAGAGAATCCGAAGGCTGTTTGACACCATTCCGAACCGCATAAGGGTATGCATTGGGGCCAGAGTGGGTGCCATATCCTACTGACCTGGCGCCAACATTCCACCTGTACTGTCAATGGCGTTGTCTGTTTCATCCCATATTGTAATCAGTACATTAAAGTCATATGCGCTTGCATCATATGTCGTTTCATGCACCTTCAACCACTCCTTTTGGATGCTTCACTTTTTTGTCAGCCAGTGTATTTAGTGATGAAAAAACATGAAATTTGGATGGACCGAATGATTGGGCATCCTATTGGCATGGCCTGCAGACAGAAGAGAAGTCTTTCTTCAGTTGTCAACAGGGAGGAGGTATTATCATGGTTTGGAAAGCATTTGGCTGTAATGGAGTCACAAGTTTAGCGATTATTTCTGGTCATCAAAAATATTTCTGGTTATCTATTAAGACAACTTGGAATATCACCTTCTTCATTTTGTCAACATTCTTTGTCCAGAATTTGTTTTTCAACATGGCATGCACCCATTCACTCATCCAAGTCTACATCTGTCTGGTTAAAGAAAAAAAAAACATTCAAGTAATGAAGTGGCTAGCACGAAGTCCTGACTTTAACCCGATTGAAAACCTGTGGGTAATTATATGCCGGTCAGAAACAATACTCTTGTGTGGAAGACTTGAAAAATGCCATTGAAGATTGCTCGTATAGTTTAGAGCCACAGACTCCGCAGAAACTTATCACAACAATGCCTAGTCGTGTATTTGATGTTATTAAATGTCAAGGACACCAAATCAAACGCTAAGATT
This sequence comes from Rhysida immarginata, assembly GCA_023313115.1. Classification (NCBI taxonomy): domain Eukaryota; kingdom Metazoa; phylum Arthropoda; class Chilopoda; order Scolopendromorpha; family Scolopendridae; genus Rhysida; species Rhysida immarginata. Next base: position 1,256,588 of record JAHWFO010017185.1, read on the forward strand.
ATTTTTTTCATGTTCTTGTTGCACAATTTGTTATTAAGACAAAATTTACCTAAACTTTGAGACAGGCCATTTTTGATTTTCTCGTTTAAAAAATAGAAATAATTTTCACACATGAATATTAATGCACAATAAATGTTAGTTTTCAAACAAAACAGAATTTACTTTTATTTCTTATGTAGGAAATAATAAAAAACGAACCTACAATTACCTAAATTTATAGGGTGTTACTATTACAATGGAATGGTCAGTGAAAATGGAATAGAAATAACAGTTGTACTCACATTCAGACCGACGTAGGCGTTGTGTCTTTCAATGGCGGCTCGCATGTCCTTGGCTTGATGGCGAAGACTGACGTCACGGGTACGGTCGCGCCTCTTCCGGTGATGGCTAAAGAGAAACCTCCGAGAAAAGTTTAGACCATAAGGAACATTGTGACCACATTCACCCCACAACCATGCCTGCCGGGTCTCTTCTGGACTTTTGGAGGTGTCGCACGTGCACTGGGTGAGTAGGCCATTGCTGCACCCTTTGGCTACTTGATAAATTAAACTTGCGGACGACATTGCGAATAGAAATGCCGTTTCACGAAAAGCTAGAGAAAGAGTATAAAATTAATTAATTGAAAAACTGGTTAATTATGAAAGTTTCGATTTATTCAGAAATTTATTTATGAATTTACATTGTAAGTGAGAAATCTAATTGTTCAATAAATTCCGGCACCTTATTGTCCCAAGAACTTTTTCAATTTTTTCACATACATGTATTTAAAACCACAAATTGTATCAAACAAATATTCCGCCTATTTTTCGATTCCAGTTTGCAGAAATCAACCAATTTTACATTAAAATATGGCTCAGGTCATTGTTGAAGAGCTGTTGTCTGCTTCTAGGAAGAACATAATAGATCCGAAAGCTGAATAAGAAGAACGGTACGGTATATTAATTGCATATACTCAGTCATATTTACAGTCATTAAGTTCGTGAACTGTTGTTTTAGTAGCACCATGCGACAATATCTTCACACACGCTTAGACATTCTATATCCACATTCTTCCTCAAAATAGTTGCCATTGGCACGTCTGTCAACGTTGGTATTCTGTCTGGAAGCACTTCTGAAAGGCACTGGCAGGATATCCCGTATGGCTACTCGTATGGAAGTGACGATTTCCTCAGCCGATTTAGCTTTTCTTTCATGCGGTCAAAGAGAAAAAAAAATCGTATGATGGTAGATCAGGTGAATAAGGAGTGTGTGGCAATTACTTTCAAACAAGCAACGAGTGATGTGCAGGAATGTTGCCGTGAGCAACAGCCAGTTCTTGCTATTTCTAAGTTCAGGACATTTACGACCTTTGAGGTGCTGCTACGTGCAGTTTTCGTGCACGTTCGTCCGTGTTTAAGCTGCAACATTCTCGAGTTCTGTCCCAGGAAGAGTGGTTTCTGCATCAAAATAAAGCTACGAACCACACAGCACATCAGAGGTGCTGTGATTCCTCTCCGAGGAAAATAATTTCCTGTCATCACTCAACCACCGTACTCTCCGATCTCTCTCAGTACTCTAAAAATAAGCCTCAAGGAGACGCGCGGAATCATGAAGGACATCAGATCGAATACGACGACTGGACTTCAAAGTAAGCGTTCTATCGGTGCTCCCAGTAATGCGTAAGGCTCCTGTCTTAAAAGTGAAAAGATACGCCATGCGTCCTACCATTACCGTGTGTTATACCATAATTCCCGGGAACATTTTGACTGCTCTCTCTACACCTTAGCACATGTTTGACAATTAGCTAGATCAACATAACTGATACTATTGCTCAATACTATTGCTCATTTATTTTACCTTAATATACAGGGTGTTTGAAAAGTCTGTTACCAGTGTTATATCTCAATATTAAATGGGTATTCCAGATTTTGAAAACATTATCTTCTATCACATCAGGTGTGGGCTTTTTAACAATGATCTTAATTTTGACTTTCACATTTAATGCATAATGAAATCGCAAGAGAGAGAGAAAAAAAGTCAATGGAAAGTTGAACTACACACTAAAATTTGTCTAAATCATTTATCCAATTTGATTTTGCCACACAAAATACCAATAGGTAATTACGAAAGTAAATGTTCAATATATTGACCACCAGATGCTACACACAATTCTGCACGAGGTTTGATGGATTGATGCACAGCTGTAATGAAATTGTAATTCTCTGCTAAAGTTCAGTTAAACTTACTGGTGGTGTTTCATAAACTGTATTTTTTACATGGGCCCATAAGAAGAAGTCCAGAGGTGTTAAGTCTGGTGAGCGGGGGGGGGGGGGGGGGCATGTGACTAGTCCACCTCTTCCAACCCATTTATCTGGAAACATCAAGTTTAAACATTCACGTGCTGCCATTGAAAAATGATCGGCCTCGGTGGCTCAGTGGTTGCGTGATCGCCTCTGATGCCCGAGGACGACGAGGATTTTTTCAGGGAGAAAATCCTGAGATCACGCACTTCCTTCAGAAGGGAAGTAAAGCCGTTGGTCCCGTGTAGTCGTTTGCCGACTGCACGTTAAAGAACCCTTGCGAGGCAAAATTTGCGGCCCCTATAACGCCATCCTGAAATGACCATGGCAGTTGAAAAGGACGTTAATACTAAACAAACCAAACCAACGATTGAAAAATTTGGAGAAACCAAATTTCACAACGTTCTCTTAATGGCATCTCTTCAGTAAACTCTTGCACAACATCGTTTAGAATAAGATCTCGATAACGCTAGCCAGTGATATTTCCATCGTAAAACACTGGACCAATACCTTCATTGTTGTACATGCCACACCAAACATTGTCCTCCAATTCACTTGGTAAGTAGTTTGCCTTAAGTAGTAGGATTTTCATTGGCCCAGTAATGGAGATTATGTACCTTAACAACACCATTACATGCATATTGTGACTCATTTAACCACAAAATCATTTTTTTAAACTGTGGATCATCATCAATTTGACAAAGAAGCCAGTTACAGTACTTTGAACGTATTTCATAGTCACGTGCATTAAGGGTTTGATGACAGTGCACATGAAATGGATGAAATTTATGATCATGAACCACATTCCACACTGATCTGGAACTGCAACCAATATCATGAGCAATGGAACGTATGCTGGTATGTGAATTAGCAGCAAGTGCAGCAAGAACCACTGTGGTAGCGTCCTCATTCATAGCTGTTTTTGGCCGTCCCTGTCTTGCATGTTGTTGAGCATTACCTGTGTTCTGAAAACGTGCAATAATTTTTTCAAAGGGTTGTCTTGAAGGATGGCGGTGGTTTGAATATATTTCAGCATACATTTGGGTTGTAAGTACATCATCTTTTTGACTTGCAGCATAACAAAATACCATGCCATCCATTTCATTTTTAGGGCACTCTGCCATTTTTTGAAAGTTACCATTCAAACACTGATCAGGATCCATGCTGATTAACCTGAATTTAAATGAAATACGTATTAGTACGAGCAAAGCTGATGATTGAAAATTGTCATCACAAAATTATTTTTTATTAGGTAACCGTTGTTGCAAAATGAAATCGGATAAATGATTTTAGACTAATTTTAGGGTGCTGTACAACTTTCCAATTGACTTTTTTTTTTTTATCTCTTACGGTTTTCATTATGCATTAAATTTGACCTTGAAATTAAATGTGATGGTCAAAATTAAGATCATTGATAAAAACATCACACATGATTTGATAGGAGATAATTTTTTCGAAATATGGAAATTTCCGTAGTTAATTTGAAAAATTCCCATTAGTTATTGATATATTGAAACCGGTAACAGACTTTTTGAACACCCGTGCAATAATGACTATGAACTTACTTCTATTTTATCTAATATATTTAATGCCTAAAAATATTAGATCAGCAGTCCCTATCCAATCTCTAAATTTCATTCTTTTTAAAGTTTTAGGGGGAAAGAAAAGAGTAGAACACGAAGACATGAATCACACACTACATCACCATTTAAAAAATATCATGACGGAATATAAATTGGATAAAAGTTAGCGTAAAATTAAGTTTGTTGAGAGCACGATGGATTTCTAATTGAAAATCAGGTCTGTGTTTTATTTTAATTTTATATACCGGGTGATTCAGTCAATTTCTGAACATTTCACTCGAATGACGTGCATTAGGGATAAACAATTGAAAGAATATGAGCGCCATATCGAATTACTAAATAGTTGGAGTTTGTATTGTTGCAACGGCGCTGCATGAAAATCGTATTGTTGAAAAATGGCGCCCGCTTTATCAACAGAGCAGAAATGCAAGGTTGTCGAATGGTATTTCGAGACAAAATCACCTGTAACCGTGCAAAAGAAGTTCCGGAAGGAGTATAAGTGTCGAGACGCACCAGGCAGGCAAGCAATCATGGATTTTGTCAAGCAATTTCGTGCCACTGGATGTATTAAAGGCAAGAAAAAAGGCGGGAGCCAAGCTCGTGTTCGAACTTCCCCTACCAAAATGTTCGCACAGGGTTGGTCGATTCCCCTACCAAAAAATCTGTTCGCCGCCTATCCATTGAAGAAGGGCTGTCGTATACCACGACGTGGCGAATATTGAGAAAGGATTTACACCTGTTCCCGTATAATATCCATGTTTATCAGGAGTTAACAGACACTGGAAGACAGAAGCGACAACAATTTGCGATGGAGTTTGGAGCAGAAATGTAAGCCAATCAGGACATTGTGGACAACCTGTGGGTGTCAGATGAGGTCTTCTTCCATCTGTCAGGTGACGTTAATAAACACAACGTTCGTTTTTGGTGTTCCAGCAACCTCATGAGATCCATAAGTCACCTCTTCATCCACCAAAGGTTATGGCTTGGTGCACGATTTCCAAAAGAGGCATCATTGATCCGTTCTTTTTTGAGGGCACCGTAACGTCACAGGCTTACCTTAACATGTTGGAAACCTTCTTCGTCCCCGAGCTGCGAAGGAGGCGTATACCGCTTCGACATCAATGGTTTCAACAGGATGAGGCTAGGCCTCAACACCACTAATGAAGTGTTAGACTTTCTCAATCAGAAATTCGGAAATTGTGTCATTTCATACAGGTTTCCAGATCGATTCGGGGGTGGCTTTCTTTGGCCCCCTACGAGTCCTGACCTAAACCCATGTGATTTTTATCTCTGGGGGTTCCTTAAAGACAGTGTGTTCACTACAGCACCAAGAACCCTAGACCAGCTGCGACAAAGCATCGTCGAATGCTACACCCTTGTGGATGCAGAAATCCTGGATAGAGTTATGAACAACTTCACCATTCGGCTGCGAGCAGTTCAAAACGTTTGTGGTGGCCACATTGAGCATATCATCAAGACTTTTACACGGGAATATAAACTCTGAACCGCCTAAAATATCATACTGAAATGCTAAGTTTGTAAACATTAATTAGTCAATAAATCATAGTATTGAAATGGTCAGAAATTGACTGAATCAGCCTGGTATTCATGAATGACTCAACTAAATACACTAGTGGAAATAGATATCGTTAAAACGTACTATTTTATGTACGTTCGTCAAATTTTATGGACAAGAAGCAAAGGTGAAAATGTAAAGTAACAAAACTTTAGATATTTACAGTCAAGAAGAAGATTAAAAATTTTTATTTTTTCGGAAAAAGTATATTCATGACAAAAACCAAGTTCAATAAGAGATGTGACCATGATTACCACGTATACAATCTTGTATCTTTGATGACTGTCAGCGAAGGAAAATGGGTTGCGATCGCGAAGTGATCGGAACGAAAAAGAAGGAAGGTGCGAACGCTGTACCAAGGAAAGAGGTTGTAAGGGCAATCATGTTGGCTATCAGATTCGCTGCGATAGCTATAAGAGGCATTTTCTTGTATTCTTCCATAGTTTTACTCAGTTTTCCCTCCTGCCCCCTACGTTATCCGTTTTTATCTTTATACCCCACTCGAAAACCACCCCCGCAACTAGGTGGATTAGACCGGAGGATCCAAGACGGAAAGAGAAACGAACGGGAGAAAGAGAGTACAAAAGCAGAAGGAAGAAAAAACAAGAATGATTTTACCGCCAAAGCGGATAAAGGGAGCACATTTTCATGTTATGGATATATTGGATTAATCAACATTTTAAAACACTTAAGAGAAAATAAATAAATATGAAAACTAAATTATAAATTATTATTTAAGTAAGCTAATGGATAGAGAGAATTTAAACGAATAAACTTGAAGAATTGAAAGGTAAATGGAGAGGGAGTTATTCTTCATACATTTAAAAGATTAAAAGTTCTTTAATTTGTAAGAATTCCCACATAATGTTAAACGAAGTGAGCCTCAATTGCTGAAGCGTTGTGTGTAAGCATCTATTATTTTTTCATATTAAATTACTAAAATGTTTCTACGTTATCGTCTACTATTGAAGCAAGCGATTAACTACTATTAATTAGCAATATGTATAACAGTAGTGAGTTTTAGATAACATTAAGCCTAACAGCATTATGCTCTTGATACAAATAAGCTATGGATAACAATAGATCTAACAACTCGTAATGAGTTGGTTGATATTTTACACGCCATATCTTAGCAGTGAAAGTTCTAACAATACTATATTGTACCATTAGGGCACATGCAACAAAACCAATTCCCATTATCATTATTTTCTCGTTATATTCACTCATGACACGTTGTTACGAGGTGTTTGATATATTACGTGCCATATCTTAGCATTGAAACTTCCAATGGTATCATATGGTATCATATGGCAAAATTGGGGCACGTGCTACTAAACCAATGACCACTATCATTATTTACTCGTTATATACACTTATTATATGTTGTTACGAGTTGTTTGATATATTACATGCCATATCTTAGCATTGAAAGTTCCAATGGTACCATATGGCATCATATGGCACCATTAGGGCACGTGCTACTAAACAATAACCAATATCATTATTTACTCGTTATATTCACTCATGGCACGTTGTTACGAGTTATTTGATATATTACATGCCATATCTTAGCATTGAAAGTTCCATTAGGTACCATTAAAACACGTACTACTAAACATTTCACATCAACATTATTTACGCGTTACATTCATTCATGAGACATCCTTGCACGTACACGTGCCATTAGACAAATACCTGCTATCACTAGTTACTCTTATAAGTTGTGACTATTTGATTGATATATTACATGTTATATCTGGTTATAGGAAGTTTTTAAGGGGGTATCATAATGGTACCATTAAAGCACGTGCCATTATAGTACGTACTTATTCCGGCTATATCACGTTCGTACTTGTTCGAGCTCTGTCCCATATTAATGGATTGGTGAAAACAGACTTTGAAAAAGTTAATTCGTTTTCAGGTTATCGTAATAATAACTAAGCTCCCTAGGAATAAAAAAATTCTCTTGGTTTAGAGACCGAACTGCCCTTTCAATAATCGTCAAACACGTGCATCCTGCACGCTCACCACCTCATTAACGTTTAGAGCACGCGCAGAGCCGAACCTCTGTATGTTCTCAACACGCGTTTTCCCGAATGGGAGGATAATTCGTGTCTTCCAGCAATTCAATATATACACTCCTTCTATTGCAACGCAGTGAATTGTGGGATTGTCTACAGACGGACGGACGGACGGACAGCTGGACATACCGATCACATAAGCACATTTCTATATATAGAAAATGTGCTAAAAAGATTAGAGAGGAGTACGAGAGAAGAACAGAGGTGAGAGATAAGGTCGGGCACACGAAGGGGGTGGTGAAGAAGAACTGGAAAAAGGAAGAGAGGTATTTCGATAGGAGGAAAGAGGATGCTTCGACTTCTGGCAGCTTTACGGAGACAGAGAGGAGGAGGAACACGCATGGATTGTGCATGCATGGATTGTGGCAGTCGATCGGAAAGATTGGAAGCCTTCGAAACACAGCAAAGTATACAGTGAACATTTCATAAAAAGTAAGTACACGATTTGCTTTGCATATTTGATTACATAATTTGTATCAGAATTTGTATCAGAATTTTGAATTGTACAGATTAAGGATTTGATATTTGACATGATTTATTTGGCTTCACCAGTCACTAAATTCATATTTTTAATCTGAAAGCGATCAATATATATATACCTTGATCATATATAATATATATCTGAATAATATATTCACGATTAATAATATACGACTGAATGTATGGATCATTAATTCTTCCATCTACTGAAGTTAGCTTCTCTATGTACCTTGTTTTAGAAACGGAATCCAACTGTTGTGCATAGCGGTATAAGTTCAGAGCCATGGCAGCCATGGGTCTCGATGCCCTCAAAAGATGGCGGATGGCCAAACCGGAAATGATGCAATTCAATGTTTATGTTTTGATATTTCTCCCCATTCAAAGACTGGCCTGGACGGACAGCGAGACGAGTTGCATGGCAGCAGGGATCTAAAAGACGGTAGCCGGTGCTTGTCTACCCCGCCTCACGCCCCGCCAGCCCAGGAGGAATTGAGTGACCAGGCGATTGCAGCGAACAGCATTCAGACGCAATCCGAGAGATTTTCCGAGAGTGCGCAGCAGAGCCACGGGACAAAGCCACTCTCACCGTCTTCCAGGACGATTACCTCTAGGCCAGACAGGGAAGGATTAGGCCTGACCTCCGACCCCGTTTATGCAAGTCGCGACCGCGCTGAGTACTCACGCCGCGTGTCGCGCTTGGCTTCATCGGTCTTCCTGTCCTGTAAGTTCCTGCTAGAGGTTAAGTTAGACATTAAGTGCATCGTTAAGATTCCGGCCTTAAGCTAGATAAGCCTATTAAGCTCCACGACGAATTTGGGAGAGGAGCAAGTTTAGTGTTAGATGGAATTGGTTTGCTTATTTGTAATTGTAATGCTGTTTTCTTCTTGCTCGTTTCAGTCCCTTTGTGTGAGCTCCCAAACCCGATTGGGTCGACGTGCTCGAGTATAGCTACGTCAGAATACCACTGTCAAGTGACTTACTTCATTCCCAGCTTCAGCTACTCGCCTCAGCCAGGTTCGACTACAAGTCTACACGGCCCAGGGCAACGACCTCGAGTCAATTATACCAGTGGCCCGGGACAGGTCTGAAGCCAACCTATGTATAGTCTGCAAGGACTGCTTGTTATTGGATGAATTTAAATGTATCATTATCACTTTCTAATGAATTTATTAAAATTATTAGATCGTAATCCGTATTTCAATCCTTTCTCTTCTTTGTTAACGATTAATGCTAGCCTCTGGGGAGATAGGTCTCTGCTGTGTGACAAAAGCCTATCTTAGCATATTAATAATCGTGACACATTGGCAGTTGAGCATTCGATAATTATTGTTATTAGAGAGTAAAATGAAAGGACGAATAATTGGACAACTGGAAGCAGGCCAGACCCAGGTTGAAGTTTCTCGGGGCTGAACGTGTCAACTAGCGTCATTTCAAGACTGTGGATAAGGGTCCGACAGATGGAAACACCCGCAGACACTTTTGTCAGGGTCGTGCAATGACCACCACGTCTAGACAAGACCGCTATCTTGCTCTATCTGCCGGTAGGAATAGTCGAAGCACAGTCAGGGACATTGTCAGAGAGCTGTCAATGGCCACTGGGGTTAATGTTTCCAGGCAAACGGTATACGGGAGACCACGCAGTTTACCTGTATGCTCGACGACCGATGGGGTGCGTCTCGTTGACCCGGGCACCGTAGGGAACGTTTGGCTTGGTGCACCGAACATGCAGGATGGACACAAGGACTGTGGAGTCAGGTCATCTTCTCGGATCAATTCCGGTTCAGCGTGGACTCTGATTCTCGACGTGTTAACATGTGGAGAAACAGTGGGACATGATCTAATACTACTAACATCTTTGAACATGACCGTTATGGCGGTGGCAATGTGAAGGAGTGGGCGAGCATCGTGGTTGGTTCCCGTACACCGTATAAAGGGGCCATAACTGGCCAAATGTACCGGGATTATGTCCTGCGACAACATTTCGTCTCTTCAGGGATGCGGTAAGCCCAGATTTCCTCTACATGGGCGATGATGCCCGACCGCATTGGGCTGGCATAGTAGATGACTAACTGGAACATGAGGATATCCGGTGCATGGATTGGCCAGCAGGGTTTCCGGACCTAAACCCCATCGAGCTCGCATGGGACGCTCTTGGAAGACTGCAGGACCTGCGAACATCATTATCTAGGAATGAGATGCCATTCCCAACCATTGTTGGATATCCTAGTTTTGAGCATGCCACCATGTTATGTTGCATGTGTTTCTGTGGGGGGGGGGGGACCACACAGCTTATGAACGTCGCTTACAGTTTACAAAACTAGAGTGGGGGAATTGCTACAAGTTTTTGTGTCAGGGGTATCCATGCACTTTTATGTTGTTCTGTCCGCAGCGGTGCTGCTACCTTTGTGTTTACATTAAACAGGCGTATGAAGTTTAATGCTGATGAGCATGCGGAAAGCTTCCATTTATAAAATTCCTTAATTTATGGACATCAGTATTATTACAAACGCCTTCCCATGCATCCCAAAACCTAGTTGCATCAAAAAGAAAAGGGACTCGTCTCCGAACAGAATACAAGGGAAACTTTCTCTGGCTTTATACGCCGATCAAAACGACTCCAATATATCCGTACGTACGAATTGGTGAAAGGGTGCATTCGTCACTAATCCCCATTAGGATATTTCTCAAACCTCTGAGATTATAGCATGGGAGCTTTTGCATATGACAACAGGACTGATTTTTCCAGCGTGAGCACTCATTGCAAATTACACAAGACAAAACTTTGTACGAGGGTTGTTCAAGAATTTTTGCCTCCTGGTCCAAAACTTTATTTGTTAACCGATTTTCAAAATTCTTTTTGCATCTGATACTTACATTTGTCCTGTATGTAATGCACTTTTCACTTTTCGACGTAGCTCCCATCCCTTTCCACACATTGCGCCAACGCGTGACTAGTTGGGTGAACCCGTCGGAGAGGAATTGTTGTCGACACCAGGATTGAATGGCAGCTTTGGATCCTCTTCTGCAGCACGATAACGCCCGCCCATACACGATCATCACACACCAGATGCGTTGCAGCGCCTACAGTTCATAGATGAAAAAGTTCAGTTCAGAGATGAAAGACTTTGCACCTTGCGACTTTCACCACTTCCCAAAGAAGAAAGAGCACCTTAAGGGATATAAGTTGCGTTCTGACGACGAGGTGAAAGATGCCATTCAATCCTCGTGTCGACAACAACCCCAGAATTCCTCTCCGACGGGTTCACCCGACTAGCCACGCGATGGCGCAATGCGTGGAAAGGGATGGGGACTATGTCGAAAAGTGAATAGTGCATTGCATAGAGAACAAATGTAAGTATCAGATACAGAATTAATTTTGATTTTCGGTTAAAGTGAACCTTTAGTTAAAAATTTTTTTTTGATATTTTATACTTCTAAGTCTAAAAACACTAGTCCGCGTGGAGAAAATTTAATATCTACCTTTATTTATTAATAAACAGCATTTTTAGACGAAAAATTATAGCCCATGGAGGCTGCCATCTTTCCCCGAATTCGCAAAGGAACACGGGAATTATGTGACGTCAGGTATGGCCTGCGCAAAACAAGGCCAACTATAGATGAGAACGCGCAGCTGATGCAGCTTTAACGAGGTATGAGTTGCATGATGAGTTGAGCAGAGGCAGCGGAGAATTCTAGCTTTTATGTCGCCTTTAGTTTTACAGTAACCATATTCAACATTCAATGGATTATAAATATTAAGAATTACTTAGTTTTTTTTCCTCTGTTTTTGTAAAAAGTAATTAATATCGCCAGCTAGGTAAAGGTTAGCAGTAATCTATTTTTATCATTCGCGTGTTAAGCCTAATGGGATCAAGTTCAGCGATGTATTTTAACCTCGTTTCTTTTACCGTAATGTATATTAGAAATACTGACATCTCATTTTGAATTTTAAACTTACTTCAAATCAGTCTTTGTATTTCTGGAGCTGTTTATATAATATTCTCCTTGGTGTTTGTTCAGGTTACCGATGAACGAAAACCGTCGGTATCGCGTCCGGCTTCAGGAGACGAGGACGGCGGCCTACTTCGCTTCTTGTGGCCCTTGAAATCTCTCTCATAACAGGATTCAGTCAAATGATCCGAAGACATCCTGACTATTTCCCTGTTAATATTATGCAACCATTGCTTCAACAGTCGTTGATTTTTTAGCTGCAACTTATGCCAGCTGCAATTTTTGTTTGTCGTAGACCTATTATTACAGCCATAAACAATGCAGTAAAACCACGTTATTTCTTAAAACTGGATCGCCTGTTGCAGCTGCGCGTTCTCATCTATAGTTGGCCTTGTTTTGCGCAGGCCGTACCTGACATCACATAATTCCCGTGTTCCTTTGCGAATTCGGGGAAAGATGGCAGCCTTCATGGGCTATAATTTTTCGTCTAAAAATGCTGTTTATTAATAAATAAAGGTAGATATTAAATTTTCTCCACGTGGACTAGTGTTTTTAGACTTAGATGTATAAAATATCAAAAAAAAATTTTTTGACTAAAGGTTCACTTTAACAAATAAAAAAGTTATGGACAAGGAGGCAAAAATTCTTGAAAAACCCTCGTATATACCGATCTTAGACTGCCTTGCCTGTTCCCTGACTTATCTCCCATCTAGCATGTTTGAGATGCCATAGAAGGTGTTTACAATCATACTAATTTCCAAACAGAAATCTAGACAGAGCATATGCTTCAGGTATAGAAGAGTGACCTCTCAAGATGATATTCGGGGGCTCTTGCGATGCCACAAAGAATACAGGGGTATTCGTGCTAATGGTGGTCACACATCTAATAAACTTACTTCTTGTCATGGATGAATCCCTTTAGAATAAGTGAAACTTTATTCTTTGCATTTTTGTTGGTTGGGATTACCATAAAATTTTGGTAAAAAGGACAAACATAATATAATACGAGGGGCGTTCAAATTTCACCTGGACTTTATTGTTTGTAAATTTCATTGTTGTAGAAATCTAAACTTTCGTTATTGGGATGGCAACTACCGCCTGTCATGCAGCACCATTCATCCGGTTGCCATGGCAACCGATTGTTTGCTTAAACAAAATGACGGACAGCGATGTGTCGACCAAAGTGGAACAACGAATAATCATCAAGTTTCTCCAGAACGAAGGTGTGAAAGCATCTGAAATTCATCAGAGACTTCAAAGACAGTTCACCGAGTCAGGTTTGTCTCGATCATCCGTCTTTGCTTGGTGCCAAAAGTTTGAGTTCACCCACCGGCAATGTACTTCATAAGGTAAGGCCAGCAACTGCTGCTAATGATGGCATCATCGCACGAAAAAATGAGCTGATAAGGGACAACAGGCGGATTCATGTCACGACCCAAAAAATTCAGGTTGACACATCGGGAACGAAAGTGATGGCAACTGTATTCTGGGACATTAAGGGTATCATTCATGTCGATTTTCTGGAAGAACGTCGAACCATAAATGCACCCTACCACTGTGACATTTTGAGGACGTCCCTTAAGCCGGTACTAAGGAAAAAGCGACCAGGATTCCTTACCAGTAGTGTTTGTTTTCTGCAAGACAATGCCAGACCACATACAGCCAAACTGACTATGGACACACTGATAGAACTCAAATGGGATATGTTACCACGTCCTCCATACAGCCCGGATCTCTCTCTTTCTGACTATCACCTTTTTGGACCATTGAAAAAGTTCTTGGGAGGGCAGAGATTCGGCTGTGAAAAAGGCCTGACGTGATTTCGATAAGAGCCTGAAAATTTCTACAGAACCGGTTCAGGTCAAATTTGAGTTTCCCTCGTAGTTTCCATTTTTACTAGTGTACCTGTACCGATGATCTGTGACTTAACAGAGTTATCTTTTGGTATTAAAAATTATTAGTCGAAAAATTATTAGTCAAGAAATAAGTCTAATTTGCCAAGCGCTGACAAGAGTAATAAAAAAGCAATTTAAGAAGCATTGCAGTAAATGTATTTCCGATGATAGTTTAAGGATGACCATAAAGTTTTATAGTTTATTACCGTTAAGCGTTATATGTTTATATAAACCGATAAAGATGAATAAACTAAGTTTAAATTCACCTCCATCTGTCAGAAGCTTGAGTCGGCTGTCGCCCAAACCGCAGTCCCACTGTTCATAACGGAATTGTTCCTTGCATTCGCGCAAACTCACCCGAACGGCGTGGGCGAGTAAGAGGGCTATGTCGAGTCCTCGGAGGCATTCCTTTCGACGGATGTTCCCCTTCACGTGCAAGATACGATTGCAAATCACGCGAGCCCCCAATCGACTCAACGAATAAGGTGACATCTTTGACAGATCCGAGAGGGACGAAGGAGCACTCAATCTGAAAAAAAAAGAATAACTGAACATAAAATACAAGTTTAGGCTATAAAATATAAATTTCTTCTTTGAATTTCAACGGATTCAAATCAATCCAGAGAAGAATTGGGAATGAAAGATAGAAGCTCCAAGAAATTTATATTAAAGAAGCCAGCAAACCTATGGAATAGTTTAAATTGGTTAGACGAATTATTACCATTATCCAGAAAATGCAAAAATCAATTTCAGGATATTGATTCTAAAGGGAATCAGCAAAAAACTAAATTCGCAATACCAATTGTGCGAATGCGTATACCTGTAAAAGAAATACTTATTTTACGTTTCCGTTCCTAACTAGAACGTGTACATGTATTAACAACTTCAAGTCCAATAAGCTAATGATTATATTTAAATCAGGATTTCTTATGAGAGGTTATGAATTTTACGATAATAATCAGACACTAAAACAATGAAAGAATAGGATTAGTAGGTTCCAATTAAGAAAAAGTACATTTTAAGTGAGAAAACTATCCCTACGCCGTTTCCAGACTTTATAAGGAAAAAGAAATATGATTTTAATAAATTATTATATAAAGTTTAAATTTTTCGAGAAAAAAACACAAAAACATGCATTTTCATAAATTAGCCTAACATAAAGGTCAACTAATATCAACATTTGTTTCGCTAAATATATTTGCACTATTACACGTTACCATGTGCAGTATTTTTAAAAATTTTCTTACGAAAAAAACATTTTCCTATAACTATACAATCGTCGCCGGTAAATTCGAAAGTGATTCGAGTTCAATCGAAAGTTTTGTATCACACAAAACACTCAACTAATCGTTTTACGGTGAGAATGAACCACGAAAGTGAATTTAATAGCATTAAAAAAACTCGAAGTTACAATTTCTCTTAAACTCTATCTGCTGCAGTTGATCTGCTGGCAAAAGATTTTTGAAACCTTGATGGTGATTTGGAAAAAAAAAAGATACACTACATGATCAAAGAAGTTGGGACACCTCTGGGAACACCTGAGGTGTTTCTCCTGGACTGGACTGGGCCCGCTCATCAAGGTGGACGGACACCTCAATGCTGATGGCTACAGGACCATTCTGGATAACGGGGCACTTCGGAACACTTCGGTGACGGGCAGTTCCTCTTCCAGCACGATAATGCGCCTTGCCACAAAGCAAGATCCATATCCGACTGGTTTGACGAGATGCGGGTTGAAGAACTGGATTGGCCCGCCCAGAGTCCCGATCTCAACCCCATCGAACATCTTTGGGACGAATTGGAACGACGTGTGAGATCCAGGATGGTTCGCCCTACATCTGTGCAGGAACTGACCACGACACTCCTCGAGGAATGGAGTCAATACCTGTGGACACTTACCGTAAACTTGTGGACAGTATGCCATGTAGGGTGGAGGCAGTGATAGCAGCTCGGGGTGGTCCTACACTACGGTGTCCCAACTCTTTTGATCATGTAGTGTATTTCATAAGTGATGTAGGACCTACAATAGTTAGTAGAGTGATATACAGATACCGTAGAACCTCGGTTTTTATGAACTCAGATTTACGAAATTCCTGGTTTTACGAAATAATTCTGACATCCCGAATCCCTTCTTTTTTATTTCCATATGATAAACTTTAAATTTTACCAAGTGTTCTTTACGACGAAATTTGGATTTTACGAAATTTGGATTGCTAAGTGTTTCGAATACAAACGAAAGCGAAACTGAACATGAACAACTTGCAGTCCAAGCCGAAGCTTATGATGATGATAGCGAACTTGAAGGATTTGAAGAGTGGGATATCGTGAAAAGTAAGCTGAATTTCCAAAATAAATTCTCGGAGTATAAGGGTGTTGTATAATTCGATGACCAACTTTAGATGGGTGGTAGTATGGGTAATTCTAAGCAAAAAACTTCATATGAACATGGGTCCGAATTTGAACGCTAACTGAGTATGAACAGAAATAAAAATGCCGCCATCAAGATCAACAAGTTAATGACTCAGGTTCTGCAACGCTTAGGATAACGAATTTTGGAGGAATAATCGTTTTTGTTCAGAATCAACTATACTACCATCCCTCCAAAGTTGGTCATAGAATATACAATACCATCTATAAATATTGATGCGGATGTCTTAACTTCTCCGACGTTAAACGATGACGAAATTTGCGATCTTGTGAAAGATGGGGCGGCGGAGAACACCATGAAGATCACAATCACAACGAGGAACTGGAAAATACTCCATTCAAAGCAACATTCTCACCAGTGGCGGATCTAGAACTTGGTCAAGGGGGGGGGGGGGGGGTAATCAGATGGTTTGGCTAATATGTTATAGGTTATTTCAAATAACCACACCCCTCCCCAGGGAAGTGATGGTCTTGGCGTTTTTCCTATACTGAAGTTTGTAATTGTAAATTTGTAAAATTATTGCAGTACTAAAAATCTTTACAATATATCTAATTGGTATAAGTTTAGGGCCAATGGGGGGGTGGGGGTATAGCCACCCCCTTAAATCCACCACTGCTCACTAATTAAAAACTGCTTCGAAACGTTAACAAACATTTATAGGCAACTGAAAACGTACCTGACAATATTTTTGAGAGATTTTATGAATTTTAATACTATGTAAATAATGATTATCGTGGAAGCGTAAATATTAACTGGCGTAACTAGAAGCGTGGAGGCCTCTGGCTAGAAACGTTTATGGTGGCCCCCTTTCTTCGGTTTATACAGGGTGAGTCTGAAACCCTGTCACAAACTTTAGAGGAGGTAATATGGATGATTCTAAGCAAAAAAGCTCATATGAACATGGGTTCTAATTTGAACGATAACCGAGATATGAACAGAAATAAAATGCCGCCACTAAGTTCTCAGATTAACATAACTCAGATTCTATAACACCTATGATAATGAAGTTTGAGAAAATGATAGGATACGTAAAACTGTGTATACTGTTAAAATTTGATCGAATTCCAACGAGTAGTTTCCGAGTTACGTAGTCAACATCGTAACACGTGGTGGTTGGTATCACATGTGAGCACGTGTTACGCTGTTGACTGCGTAACTCGGAAACTACTCGTTGGAAGTCGAACACATTTTAACGGTATACACAATTGTATGTACCCTATTATTCCCCCAAATTTCATTATCCTAGGTGTTATAAAACTTGAGTTATTAACTTGTTGATCTTAGTGGCGGGATTTTTATTTCTATTCATATCTCGGTTATCGTTCAAATTCGAACCCATGTTCATATTAAATTTTTTGCTTAGAATTAACCATACTACGTCCTCTAAAAGTTTGTGACAGGGTTTCAGACTCACCCTGTAAATACGAGGGGCTCCCTTGTATATACACAACTGGCGTGGGCCCCTGGACATTTGCCGGTCTTACCACTCTATAGTTACGCCCCTGTAACGATATAAATTCAAATTTGTGTCAGACTAATAATAAAATATTTTCTAAAATCTATAAATACTGTATAAGCCTATGTGCGTTAAAAATACTGCCCATTAAAAACTCTTAACAGTGCGTATTTACTTGTTTTTTCATTTATTTTTTGTTTTGTTTTTATCATAAATTCAGTGAAGTTCGAATTTAACGAATAAATGTTACTGGTGGTATTTCATGATTAACGTAAAATCGAGGTTCTATTGTATTTTAAATTAGCGTTTTAATTCTAACTTATAATAATGAAAATAGATGGATATACGGTATATGAGAGATGGACGAGACACAAAAACCCTGGAATGCAATAAAAAAAAATTAGATTTGAAAATAAATAATTAAAATACTTATAGATGATTCAGGTGTTAGTATGAAAGTTGTGTGTGTGTGTTTGTCATTCTTATCTAGAAATAAAAAATAAATAAATAAGTAAATAAATAAATAAATAAAAAAATAAAAGTTAAATGACTTCTGTATTTGTTTGGATGAACTATCTAAGAAATTATACCGCATTGTGGCCGTTTTATTTTTGAAGCCCATCTGCAGAAGTATAAAATAAAGGAAAAAGGATTATCGCCATATGCATAGGTTACAAACATCTTATAAGATGAATTTGGAAATTTCTTGGAAAGGGAATAAAACAAAAAGAAAAAGAAAAAGCTAATTCAATTCGTTCACATTTCCCATCAGACGTGATCGACTTTGACTTCGTGATGATGACTTCGCATTAGGAAAAAACTAATAGATGAATTAAAGAATTCGTAAAACAGGACATTGGGGGGGCCCGGCGGGCGGGGGGGGGGGATCGTATAATTTTTTAACCCTTTTAACTAATATTTTCACCCCTTTTTCCAAAAATTGATTTTTATCTTCTTAACGTTTCTCATCATTTCCCATAGATGGTTTATCACTTGCCGTATGTTGCCAATTTAATACGTTAATAGATCTAAAGACAATGTGACTGCTATCCTCACATCTCTGATCCTACTGGGACAATTGGACCCAAATTTCATAGCAATCTACATCTTTCCTAGAGAAATCTGCATATCGAATTTACACTTTTACATACCAACATACGATATAGATCAGAAGATCCCTTCTAACTCCCACCCCCATAACTCCGACCCCAGCGAACCAATCAAAATCAAACTAAATAATGAAGTAATACAAACCTATGGCAAGAAACATTCTGAATTTCAACCTTCTACGTCAAAAAATGTAGAAAATATGAAGCGGACAGATAGATATTGTAAAACTAATAAGTAGCTTCATTCTTCCGCTACATAATAATTGTAAATATTTGAAAAAATATTGTGCAGGATTTATTTTATCATATCTTGCAAAATTTTGATTGATTTATTGATATAATTTTTGACGTGAAGCTAATTTTAGCCTTACTTCATGGGATTTTTATTAAAGACAAACGATTATAATTTAATCAATTTCTTGTCTTTATTTTTTATGCTTATAATTATTCAACACTTGTACGCTGCGTTATTGCAACACCAATAAAATTCTCAGTTTCTTTCTTTAAACATATATGTAACAACTTTCCTAGTTAATTTAATATTAAAATCAGAAATCTATTTAAACAAAATAATTTGATTTAAATAAAAATAATAAATCAGTACATTGCCATAGGAATTAAAGATCATAAGATAAGAAAACAATTATAACATAAATTAAAGGATTGTTAAATTCATTAATTCTAATAATACATTTCAGTCGTTAGATCTAATGTTATTACTAATCAAATAATACAAAAAAATAGAGAAAAATTTCTTTGCCGCCCCATTGGATAATATTTCTGTTCCCTATAATTTTTGATCACCTACCCGAAGTAGGCGTCGTTGACTCTGGGAGTGACCATGAGTGACGAAAAGAGGACCAGCCAACACCACGAGGGCTCCATCCAATTCCCTTTAAGACAGAAATTACTTTCGGTGTAGTTGCACTCGAAATAGTGTCACGTTATGAGCGATGGATAATCTTTTCGACCGAGGGATCACTAAAGGCACCGACGTCCGTCACTCCGCCTTCCGCTTTTTGTCGTCTTAGTAACATCCGTAATAATTCCACAAAAATTGCAATACCACCAAGAAAATTCCAAAGCATTGAATCACCCAATCCAGCTTCGGTTCTTTCTGTGCCTTTCAAACATTTACCAGTCTACTTTTCTTTATTCGTTTTCTTTTTTAACGACTTTTGCTTAATTTCAAAAGCTGATTAAAGTGGGATTAAATAGTTTAGATCTGAATTTGTTATTATTATTATTATTATTATTATTATTATTATTATTATTATTAGAGTTGTTTGATCGACTTTTAGAGTTTCTTGAAGCTTCTTCCAACCAACTCCCTTACCAAGCACCAATAAACTCAATAATGTATAAAACCGTTAAAACAAGTCTGTCATCGAACCAACCAGTTCACTGTTTTTAATTAATTAACATAAATAAATTAATTAAAAATATAATCATAGCAATTTCTTTGAGTGGCCAGTGATTTGAGTAATAGTCAGGTTGTTTGAACTAGTACATATTAATTTACGGAAACCAAAATAATGAATGTAATATGACAAGGAATATTTTTTTTCAAATATTAAAACGAATTTCAAATATTAAAACGAATTCAAACAAATCTTCGATGATTAAGCAGTTCAGAAATTTAACAGAGCTAATAAAACCTAGAGAGTTATTATTTAATAGCCATAAAAAAGATTTAAACCGATAAGAAACTTATAATAAAATTCTCTATTAAGTTTATTGCTCGTGACGGCGAAGACACTCCACCCATCTGTGATTTACTCGTCATTCGTTCGAAAATACAGAGATCTACGATTGATGAATTTAAATTAAAATTTTCATTAATCAAGTATATCCTTCATTTCTTATCTTTTAATCATAAGATAAAATTTGTTTACCATCAACCTATTTAAATATTATTGGAGCTATTGGAGCTATCATCGTTATTCTGGTCGCATTGCTACAACATTTTGCAAATAGCTCATTAGAAAATATCAACTGCTTCAATTCATTTTATTGCCTTCGTAATTCTTTGTCGGTATAAGAGGACAATTGCCTATTGACGCCCTTTAGGAACACAAACTCGCTACTGTGTACACATGGGCCGAGTCAATAGAGCGTTCGATTGCCCAGAGCAGCTGAAGAGACGACGACTCTTGACAACGTCGAAACGACACATGCATTGTTCTCGAGGTTTTGAGCAAAGCAAATGAAATCAACGAATGCCAAGGGAAAGGGTGGACACCTTATAGAGAAGAAAAATGGAGGTTCGAAGGTAAAAGTATCTTCTTTGTTGTTGTATTGGATTAAAGCATTGGCAACATTTATTTCCAAAAGAATCTCAAGAAGTAAACTTAATCGGCCTTTACGATATTTAACTTTGCTGTCCTGTGATTTACTTTAATATCTACAATTTAGCAAATTTAAGGTTAAAAAATAAACTCAACAGTTTTCCGAAAAAGTTTATTATATAGATCAAGTAGTTTCTTAAAGAATAGCTCAAGATGGGTCCATGAGGGTTTAATCATATGCCATACACCAGCTGTTAAATTATTGATGAAATGGAGGAATGAAATCCTGATTCGAATCCAGGCTGTGGAATTTTCTTTCCTCCTTTTCATCAATAATTAGCTTATGTTGCGGAAAAA
>JAHWFO010017185.1:1293070-1313735 GCA_023313115.1 Rhysida immarginata
ATTGTGAAATGTCAACATGCATATAATGTACATAGTTATGTTCATTTCAAATGTCAGTAATGTTCAGAAATGTAAATCTATTTTCGTCAGTTTGGGTGTTCTTCCTTTCAGTTTCTTTGCAGATATGGGAAATGGATGCATGTTTTCTTGTTCCAAACAAAACAGAAGATGCTGACGAATTTTCTTTGTCAAATTTGGATAAGGGATCGCCATCCGCCACTAAAAATTCAACAGCTGTTGCAATGGCATGGCAATCGCAATCTACACCATTTACCTGCTGTTGAGTTGGTAAAACGCAAGGTAATCTAGAATAACAGGTAGGTCCAGTTTGTCAGAAGTGCTTAACGCGCATGCGTATTGTGACGTCACTGGATGACTTATGGCTTTACTTCCGGCGTGTGCGGTAGCCATTATTCTGGTCACAAAAGAAAACGTTTTCATGTAAAAAAACAAAACTCTTACGTTGATTTCTGAAGAAACGTTTATTTGTAAACTTACTATTTTATAAATTAAAATTTCCTAATGCCTGCATAAATAAAGTTATTAAGAAATAATATCGAAATTATCATCTGTCTCTTAACTGCCAACGGTTCCGACGAATCAATTTCGAAATCTTAACGAGGAATGATAACTAGGCCTAATGATAATGAGAAATACGTTATCGTCCTTGTCTCTGTGTTCGCTTAAATATCCGCACATTGCGCGATGAGTGAACATGACACCAAGGTAAATGATTTTACATTTTAAAGACACCCACTCCCCTTCTAACGAACTGATATATAACCCTTTTTCTATTTAGTCTCAGTAAATTTCACTTACCTTGGTCGCATGATCAGTTATCGCGCGATGTGCTGATAGTTAACATCAACCCTGTGTTCACATTAAAAAGATAATACGTAAGTACATTTTACAATAATTATAAATTACGTAAGTCCCTTCATATAATGGCATTATTATTTAATTAAAATATATAGTATAAAGAATGAGAATTGTGAAGGAAATGAACGAGTCGTCAAGTGTGGCTATCGCACGACTGCTTTCATTGCCGCCATGTTTTAGTTTCTGTTGAGGTTTCGATTTAGCGGGTATAGGTTTCGATGTCAAAATACGCTTGCGCAGTAAGGCAATTTTTACTACTTCCGGCAAACTGACCCCCACCTTGTTCTAGATCACCTTGGGTAAAACGTATACTGTCAAGGCATTATTATTGAAGTAGTCAGCTCACCATAAAAAAGGCTGTCTGCTACTTCAACTCTGTTTCTTGTGGTTGACGAAGTAATCCAGTGCTGGTGGTCAACATCAAAATGGATCTGAATCCATTTATTCGATGTACATTTGAACCCACCTGTTTGGACAAGTAAACTAGAATCCAAGACATATACTGGGTAATGGCTTTAAGTAACATCTGCGCAGCATTAATGATTTAATCATCCAGCATTTCTTTGTTGTCAATGCTTGTCTTGTTTACCTTTGTCATGTTTAAATTTTGATCCAGACTCTGCGTGAACGTTCTGAGAAAACATTCTTGTCTTCAAATGATGCTTTATTCACGGATTCTCTTTCTTTGTACAACTTTACGTTACAGAAATGTTGTTTGGATTTCGATTTCCCTTTGTTACCATCCAGAACACAAGTACGAGGTACCATCCAGAACACAAGTACCTCGTATTATTATCGTATATAATTTTAACTGCATACGGTCCAAGCCATGGGATGTATATTTGCCTCCCTTTCGGTCTTCTCGTTTCAGATTTTTTAACAACACTGTACTGCCTGGTTTAAACTTGCATTGTGGTTCATGATGTTTATTGTAGTCTTCACATTGCTTGCATTGCGCTTTCTTAATTGCACTTTGTAAAGGTTGGGAAGCCATGGATGAAAAAGTTAACAGTGCAGGGCCCAGGACAGAGCCCTGGGGAACACCAGCATTGACGTCACAAGGGCTAGACATGGAGCAGCAAATCGTTCATTTTTTAACATGGCTCATTTTTTCACGAGTCATGTTGAAAAATGAACGCTTAGTGTTCGAAATACGTATTTATGCTTTAAGAATAAAAACTCTGTTGTGAAAAAGCGGTTTGACTTCTTGTGTGTTTCCTGGTGTTATATCCACAGTTTAAGGTAATTTACTATTTTATAGTTCTTACGAAATATCCTGTTCGACAGAAAGGAATTAATCAAGGCAATAACATCGTCCGAAAAACGACAAGTAATCAGGCCGTTGTGCCAAAACTGATCAAAAGCTTTTCGGACATCCAAAAACACAAGACTACCGTATTTAGCACGGTTAAGAGGCGTGTTTAGATCTGCAACAAGCTTCCAGATCTGAAGTTGGCAGGAGTGACCTGGGCGAAAACCGAATTGCTCTTCACAATGACAGCTACGACAAAGTATGGCACATTTGTTGTGTATCGAAACTTATACTCTATTTTCTATGTCCAAATTCTAATTGTGTATTTTAACGGTAGGTTTTACCGACTGGGCATGCTTGACTAATCACAATTCGTCATTTCACAATCTGCTTAACCCAAGCTAGGGGAGTTAATAATATATAGAGTCTTTATAGAGGACTGGGGAGTTATTATTATATATATAATAATGACTGGGGAGTTATTATTACATGGGAGTTAATATAAAACACTATCCCGGCATCTCCTTTTTGTTGCCATTCGATCCAGCTTCGGGAAAAAGTCCATAGCTGGCATTTGTTAAAGTGTGTATGTATTTCTTTGGCGGATTTCATATATCCAAAGATTCACGATTAACTAACTCCCAAGAGAATTCATTGTAACTATACGCCGGTAAAAATGGAAATAAAATTAAAAATATATATATAAATTATATTTTGTAAATAAAGGACCATTACGTATTTTTACTACGATCATATGTGTTAGTTTTTTGCAGGATCAAAAATAATTTACAGATCGCCTTTTTCCAAATTATTTATGTTTACGGAAGAGCTTTCTTTTCCTTTTTGTAAAACAGGTGTGCTGAGACCATAAAAAATATAATTCTATAATCCTCGTGTTTAAAAACTTTTAAAGCGGATATTTGATACGAGTGTATCTTTAAATCTACCAAGATGCAATTAGGCGTTGTCGTTTATAAACACTTTCGCAATCACTGTCGTATCTAAAAGATTTACAGTCAAAGGACGAGAGTAAATAAATCGAATTAAGAGCGTTTGCAAAAGTTGCTGAATGCATTTTAAAAATTAATAAGCTAAACTATAACAAAAAATAATATATTATTTTCGAAGATGTCAAAAACATCGTTACTAAATTTGCCGATTTGTTTTAAGAATTTTTTGATTTTGACTTCAGATTCGCGTCGAGCATATAGAGTATCAAAAATCTATTCAGAAACAGGTCTGCCTGTTATAGCTTTTACATATTTTTTGATGCTCTGTTCGAATATGAAGTCAAAATCAAAAGATTAAAAAAAATTGGCGACCGAACGACCGACTTCGCGAATACAATAACGACGCTTTTAATTAACATCATTATGGTAACGCAATACCAGGCATTCTCAAATGGTTATTATATTGAGTTTGGAATTAAGAAACAAAAGGTGTATTCTTTTCTCCGCATCTTACATGGCTCAATTCTTTTTTCCCCAAATGACTCAATTTTCACGAGCACCAATATGTTCGTATAAATAAACGTATATATCTCGTCTTGTGCGTAAGGGGCGTGAGGCAGAATTTCGTACCCCAAAGCAGCTGCATGTGTGACATTCTCCTGCGCTGAATGAGCAGGCGCGTTGTCGTGGAGCAAACGAATACCCTTGGTCAGCTTCCCACGGCGATTCTTCTTGATGGCCACTGGCAACTTTGACAGAAGATTCCATACTTGCCAGTGATTATTTTGCCTTTTTGCGCGTAGTCGATCAGGAGAACACCTTAGAAATGAGACGCTGAGCATCACCTTGGCTACTTCATGGGTCATCTTCAACAGTTGTTTGGCCACGTTCAAAGCGTCTGCGCCACTTTGCAACAGTTTTATATGCTGGGCACAGTCACTGTACACCTCGATTAGCTCCGCGTGATGTGATTTCCTTGAGAGTTCTTGCCCTTCAGGTAGAGGAAACGTGTCACAGAGCGCACTTGCAGTTTCTTCACATGCTGCGCCATTTTGGATGAGATGCTTCCGCGAGGTCATGTGGTCTTGCAGCGCGCGTCCTTTGATTGTGTGGAAATCAGCGTTGGCACCGCTACCGCTAAAAAAAGCACGCTGTTATTAGCGTCGCTATCGCTATTTTAGAGATTTCATAGCACGCTTTTTTCCCAAACAGAGTGAGTGCATTTCTAGCGTCGCTAGTTTTTTTTGTTTTTTTTAATCCAAGCGATATTTCGCTCGTATTTCGCTAATATTTCGCTGAAAATTGGCTAAAATATTGGGGTTGGGGGCAGAGGGAGACGGTACAAGGGGAACGGGGGAAGAGGGACAATTGGTGGCCACAGCCGAAGAGATCGTTTATCCTTTTCCTCTGAATAGGAAGTTGTTTTAACCTTCTCTTTACTTCATCACACCACAGAGCGTAGCTATAGCTGGCTATTTTTTTTTTATCAATATAGCGATAGCATAGCGAAGATTAGGTAGAATTTCGTCGACATAGCGGTTGCGATAATTAGCCAGATTTTCATCCATATAGCTTTAGCGGTAGCGAAAATTAGCTAGATTTTCGTTAATATGGCGGTAGCTTAGCGAACTAGATTTATTCACGATGCCAACGCTGGTGGAAACTATATGGACGTGTGTTCTGACACAACAAATGTGTGATTTTAGAACTTTGTTCTCTCTGTTGGTTTCGGTGATTGTACGAACTTAATGAACGCCCCTCGTATAATTTTAATTAGCTAATATAGACTTAATCATATCATAGAAATATACCATAAATAAATAATAATTTATATATTTTATATAATTTTTTTTATTTTTGAATGAAACAATTTAAAATAATTATAAAAGATTCTGTTTAGAATTATTTTTCAACTTAAGATTTTTATATCATATAAACGTTCAAAATAAAATAAATAAATCGGGTTCGGCAATGAGATACTTATATACATAACGCTAATTATTATTTCTAATTAAAATTAAATCTTTATATTAACCATAGCTTTATGTAGATTTACAATAACTAAAAAGCGATTTTAAACGAAAAACTTCCAGTTATCGTCAGCAGATGGCGATAGAACAATCGCTCTCGCTTTTCTTTGGCAGGTTTCCGATAAGACCCCATTTCGTTTTTAAGTTTGAAAATAAAACTATGAAAATAGGTTTGTATGTGAAATGATTAAAGAAAAAGGAGGATCTAAAGTTTAATGTAAAATTATTCTAATTTTTTGACAAGCTCTTGATCAAGTTAAAATAGAATTATTCACTTTTTGTCGTACTTAGATATGCATATTGTTGCTTTAATATTAGGAGGCGTTTTTAATAGAATTAAAAACACATACAGTACAAACATTTTTAATTAAAATGATTTAATTATTTTATCCTCTAAACGTTTAATAAATGCGGCTATAACTCATATTAAAACCGTACTTTTTATTTTTGATTTCTTTTTTTTTTTTTCATTCTTTCTCTGTTGGCGTTGAAATATTTGACATAGAGATAGATATTTGATAGCAGAATTCTGTAGCAGTGTTTCTCAAACTCTGAGATTTGCTACTGTGCCGCGAGATTTTTCGAAAAATTTTAAATTGCTTCAATAAATTAAAAAAAATTAAATTTCTATTCTAAACTAATAAAATAATTCTTTACAAAAATTAAGATTATTTCAGTGTGCAGCGAAAATTTTGGGAACTTTTTAGTGTGCCATAAGATAAAAAAGTTTGAGAAACACTGCTCTAAACAGTTGCTCGTAAAGTTTTTTTAGAATTGTGACCCGCTTAAATCTGACGGATAAAATTTCGTTTCCTATTTATCTTTCTTTTTTTAATTTATAATTGAACACAATATTACAAAAAAAAAAAAAACCCAAACTTTTCTAAAGCTTTCACCGCCAAAAGTTGGCACGCGACCCAAGTTTTGGCAAGCTTTTACTGCTCTAAGATGTGCTTTGGACAAAAATTAGAAATCAGCGGTTGGAACAAATGAACCACCTTTTGAATTTCATAAGAAGATTATCATAAAATTCGGTTGTTAACTATTTATTTTCAGTTTTCGAATAAACTCAATGTTTATTGGAGAAAATAAAATCCATATTGTATACGGAATAAAGACTAGTTTGGTTTTTTAACCCAATTTTTATCTTATGCTTATCAGGCAACGTTTATCCGGAAACTATATATGCCATCATAATCTTTGAAACTCTACCTCGTAACTGCAGTCACAGACGCAGCAGTAAATCTTTTAAACTTTTGTTAAACCTTATACCTGACTATAAAGTTGGATAATACCTATAAATTGAATTAACATGCGTGAAGTTGAGAGGGGGAAAAAAAAAAAAAAAAGACCGCTGTCTATAAAAATCTTACTTTTCTCTTTTCCGTTAATTTCCATTTCTTTTATGTTATAGAATTCATTATATTTATCTAAGTGAAGAAATAATATTTTTTCATAAAATAAGAAAATACAGGTGGAAAGTAATTTAAGTTTGATGAAAATAAATTTTTCCCACTCGGATATAAAAACTCACGACGACTTCTTTTAGGTTCAAACTTGGAGATTTTTTTTTTCTAGAATAATCTCTATATCCATTATCAAAAAAATTAATTATATTGTTTGCGAATTTTGCTTTCAAGTTTTCATGTCAAAATCATAACAGGTAAAAAAAAAAATGCATGTTATGATTAAACGCGCCATAGGTGAACCCGAACTAACGAATTTCTGAATGTGTTTGTTATGTTGAAGTTTCGAAAATTGATTTTTTTTTCTTATAACTAATAATCGAAATTTCCTGTTTTGCCACTTATCATTTCTGGCTGCTGCTCTGGCTGTTTCCAAATGTTTTCTGGGTAATGTATGAAATGCCCTCAAATTTAAGATCGCCTCTATTGCCTTAGGATCCAGCGATCTTCGAGCTCATAAGGGGACGAGAGAATTCTGGAGTCTAAACTTCTTTCGCAGAAAAGTAAGACTTAGGGATCACTTAACAACGAATTGTCCTGCTGCAAGAATGTGAATATATAAATTTTAATTTTTAAACAAATTTAATCCGATAAATTTTTAGGCCATCAAACGTAAGTCTATAAAACTGAATATATTGTGAAATAAAAATTGATTACAAAAATAACTCAAGCCCTTATATTTTAATTAATTAAGTATAGAGCTGTGTTTATTTGTATTTACAATTAATTTCAAAACTTATATAATTTGGACCGTCTCTATTCAGTTCATGTGTTCGGGACGCCATCCTTCGTCAATATTTGTCTCTATATTTCTTAAGCGCTTGCTTGCACGCACTTTCTGATGTGATGTCCCATGTGATGTCCCTTCCTTCTTCCATGTGATGTCTAATGATGTAAACTGGGAAATAAGACTGGATCATCCACGGCTATTGTTCCGCGTGGGAAGCAGCATCCCTTTAATTAGCTGGATACCAGACACACGCTCGATCATCTATGTGGGACTCGACTTTCACTTGAATGCTGGAGCGCAATGAGAGCACATATTTCGCAATTTAATTTTGATTGTTTAGAACAAATTCATAGCTGTAATCGACGTTATACACATTATTTAAGATTGTGAAATTTACTTCAATGATTAAGATCTATAAGATGCCATTAATTTTTTGCAATAAACGTATATTATCCAACCATAACCCCCCCCCCCAACTTTTTATTCTTTTTATCCACTTTCTTAATCTCGCAAATTTTAACAATTTTAGCTTGCGCAAGTGGATTTGAAAATTTCACAAAGTACATTTTATTTTCATTCAGAAAAATATTTATTTCACTGATTGTATTTCAACATACGTGAAATTTAATAAAATCTTTAATGTGCCATAAATCTTTGCAATAAATGAATATTACAAGTTTTGACTGTAATTTAAATAATTTGTCATTTTGTGTTTAAACGGATATAGGAGAGAGAAACGGATATATAGAGAGACAAAAACCCTGGAATACAATAAATAATATTTATTAATTAAAAATAAAATAAATAAATAAATCAAATCAAGTTGTTTATTTTATTTTTTAAGTAATAACTATTATTTATTGTATTAGCTTTTTATTTTCATTTATTTATTTTATTTTTAATTTTTATTTTTTTATTTATTTTTTAGTACTCATAATCCAATAATCCAATTAATAAGTATTATTCATTTTGTGTTTAAATAATAGTTATTAAATAAAAATAAAAAATAAATAATATTTGACAAAATAATTAATAAATAATAAATAAAATAAAAATAGATATAAAAATAAAATAAAAAGCTGACGTTTCGGATATCAAAGCAAAAAGGATAATTGCCTTTAGAGATTTTATTTTATTTATTATATTTTATTTTTAATTTTAGATTTATTTTTATTTTGATTTTATTTATTATTTATTAATTATTTTGTCAATTATTATTTATTTTTTATTTTTATTTAATAACTATTATTTATTGTATTCCAGGGTTTTTGTGTCTCGTCCTTTTCTCATATAAATATCCGTTCATTTTGAGTTTGCAATACATGAATATTTTACATTTAAAATGGATTAAAACAATTTTAGCTGATGCATTT
Organism: Rhysida immarginata; assembly: GCA_023313115.1. Classification (NCBI taxonomy): domain Eukaryota; kingdom Metazoa; phylum Arthropoda; class Chilopoda; order Scolopendromorpha; family Scolopendridae; genus Rhysida; species Rhysida immarginata. The sequence goes on from JAHWFO010017185.1 coordinate 1,301,751, forward strand.
GGTTTAACACCACAACAGTAGTTACATAACTTCAAATAAACAAGATTGCAAAACTGAAATCTTAATTAAATAGAAAAAATTCGTAACGAAAGTCTATCAATCAACGCGCAAGAACCATACTTCGTCCCACATTTATGATCGCTTACTTGTTCTGGAGCTACTCTATTACGGGGACACCGGAATCCCATAGAGAGGATGATCCAGTCTTATTTCCCAGTTTACATCATTGGTGATGTCTACATCTTTATTTTTCAAGAGTGATTTGTAATTTCTATCAAATTGCAAAGAGAGAAGTGGTGGCTGAAATGTTTCATTGATTCATAGCTCATATAAAAATATAGCAATTGAGTGAAAGAGAAAAAGAGCGAGAGCGCGAAAGGGGGGCGAGAGAAGAAGAAAGAACGAGAGAGAGAGAGAGAGAGAGAGAGAGAGAGAGAGAGTCTGCCCATGTAATTAGACTGTCATTCCTGGACTCTCTCTCTTCATTAAGTCTGAACCATCGGCGTCCAGGTGCACTCAGCGCACGGAGCGGTTCCCACCGCCGTCGACCCCCCTTCTTTTCGACGGCGAGGCCCAGAACGCCCCCCGGCGGACATAGAGCGAAGTGGGGGGCAGCCCACCCACAAGTCCCGAGCCCTTCTTCCACTTCCCTTCTCACACTCACCTGAGAGATAGGACGGGGCAATTACCCCCATCTCCCCACTCCTCCTAACACTTCCCCTTGAAAACCCCCACAATGGATGACAAATAATAACCCATACAGCCAATTTTCGTAAACACTCATATTGCATCCGAGAATTGGTCAAGGAGAAAATGATCGAAGACTAGAAATGCCTCGATCCATAAAAATTAAATTTATTAAGAATAAGAACTAAAAATAGATATGGCCACGTGACTTGCTTAACCAACATGCCAAACAACAACTTTTGCATCTCTTGCAGACTTTAATGCAGGTTAAATCTCAATATTACGAAATGAAGGCGTTAATATTTGAAAACTGAACTCATTCAAAACGTGTGAATTCGAAAAGCAAGTAACGTGGATTTTTCAGTTTTAGTACATCTAGAAACAACTTTTATAGTATTCCCTCATGCAAGGGAGCGATGTAGAAGAATTCGTTCCAAAAGAAATCTTAACATTAAATAGTTTTATACTTATAATTTGGTCCTAATTTTTTAAAAAAATGTAATGACAAAACTAAATGCCGAAAAAAGAATTGCAAACGTCCGAACGGAGTGGCAAAAGCGAAAGGCATGGAGGTTGAGAGGGTGGGAGGGAGGTTGGTTAAAGGAATCCAGGGCTTCGGCGCACAATTAATTCTCATTAACCATTGATTGTTTTAGACTCCACACGACCGACTTGAACTGGTAATTAATTTTCCGTCGTTGGTTCTCGTGATGAGCGGGAGCGTTCACCCTGACCATACGGCCCCAGCGCCCAAGACACGATCGGCAGGCAGGTGGCTCCTCTTCTCCTTCTTCTTGCCATCCCCTACAATCCAGGTATGAAAACGCAAATAATTTCAATCCTTTTTTTTTTCTCATTTTTTGAAAAAAAAATAAATTTTTTTTCGTACAATTTTCCCCCCTGTTTCATTGGAATCGTGGAAAAACAGTAGTTCATTGAACGGTTTACTAGTGTTACTGCTACATTTCTCTTTATTATTAAAGTATATTTACACTTTCAAGTTCAAAATTAAAAAAGATTAATTTAATATTTTTATATAAAGAGCACACATTTCTAATTTATAAGGGGTCGTTAAAAAGCCGCCGTGGAATCCGTTAACCCTTCACATTTTTCTGTCCTCCTCCTCCTCCTCCTCCTCCTCCCCGTTTATTATGTAGTTAAAGTCGAAAGCCATTTTGTCCCGCGTTAGAAAGGCAGACCAAAGCATTTTAATGGAAATGGCTGCGCATTCCTCGGATGAAATTCGTGCACTTGCTGGGTCACTAATGCAAACGTTGGCGAGAATTTTTAGAGGCTGAGGGGTGGGGAGACGCTAGGAGGTGGGGTTCTTTGTAGTAGTAGTAGGGTGCCTTGCATCCGAGTCATCGTCGGGCGAGGATGTCACAGTAATTGGTGGCGAGGGCCGTCCTTCGTCGCTGCCGTTGTTGCCGATCGGAGCAGCGGCGGGGCGGGCTGGCATTCGGCTCACGTCGTCGGCAACGCTATTAGCGCCACAACCGGCTATTATGTCGTCAGTTCGGGAGGAGTGGAAGAGGGGAAGGGGGTGAATAAGGCCCAAATTACAGCGAGTTTTCTGGGTTAATATTTCAATTTGTTGTTGGCACCCGGAAACGGGTAACACCTACACTGGTACGCGCTCGGCTTTTCGATTCCCTCGATACAGTGAAGGACGGTCGCTTTAATCGACGGCCGCCCTCGTCGCTCTAACGAGGTTTTTTTGCCTCACAACGATCGTTTGGCTGCTGCCTCTATCATTAATAGACCAGACGCTCATCCAACAACCACGGCTGATATATTTGGTCACCATCGCCCACTCCCTCGTCATGGCCCCCTCCAGTTTCGTCCTCCTTCTCGAAACTTCTCTCAGTCTACTTAATTAAGTGGAGGATTTGTAAGGTGCGGACGATCGGGAAATTATCCTTTAATGAGATGTAACTGTTGTACAGAATATGTTCGTTCGCCAAACAAGATAAAATTAATTAATCAATCACGAAAGGAATTTTATATTAAATGACGTCATTTGATCGACAAATCACGGACAGGTACTCGGGAAAGGGAAAGAAATCGAAACCCTTTGGCGATCCTTATCTACCTTCTTTCTCTATCTTTATGGCCATCAATAGTTCCTTCGTTTTGCTTCAGTCGTCCTTTATTTAGCGAGAGTTACCTAAACGAAATAAAATAAAATAAAATCTTTGAAAGTTTTGATTTATCATATGCATAAGCAATTGAATCTTTTATATTATAAAAATAAATGCAGTTTATTATTAACAGGTGTTTATGCTTAATATGCTTAAAATGCAGATTATTGTGCACGCAGTTTATGATTTATGTTACCATAATTAAGATAGCAATTATTTGATTACCTTTACGTGTTCATCAGCCATTACTGAATGTAAATTGGCTGGGCATAAAGATCTAAATAAAAAAGTCTAATTTAAAATATTTTAAAAGATCTTAAATCGAAAAGTTTGATTTCTTATGCTACTCCCAACTTTGTAAAAGAATGACCTCCTCCTAGCTTATGCCTGTATACACATGCATTTTTCTGATTACTAATCGTTACTTTATTAAATTATTTGCTTTATCCGTAATGTCAACTCATGATTATCTTACACAAAAAAATTTGACAGTTTTTCTTGAATTTAGCAAGCTTCTAGCGTTCGTAGAGCTGTGCTAGTATATCGGCTTTAAACCTCTTAAAAGCGATCATTTTAAATTGCAACCCCTAACTTATTTTGCATACTCTGCCGGAAATGTTTCTGATCGTTCAGAGAGGGTGAAATCTGATGTAATATCTTGACGCCACTGAAGAATTATACAGGGTAATTGCTATTATAATTTAGTAACTTTTTTAATCCTTAATACTTGTGCAGCCATGTGCAAAAAATAAATAAATAAATAAATAAATAAATAAATAAACAAATAAATAAATAACAGTTACTTGAAATTATAGGAAAATGTTCTTTTTTTGGTGATAAGCTCGAATAAGAAGTACCCTATTCACAAAATCAAAGGTGATGCTTCCGAAGTTTATTGGCAAAAGAAGAAAACTAACCAAAAAAAAACGATCTTAATATGATAAAGGCTAGAAAAAAATAAATTGCCAATGCAGATAAGCCATTTCAGAATTAAAATTCTTCTCTTATTACCAATTTACATATATTAAAACCATCTAGATCAGTAATGCTTTTGCGCTACCATAACTTTGGTAAAATCTCTAAACAATCAGCTAAGAATTTTTAGCAGATCGTAAATCATCAATACAAGAAAAATTTGCTGTATAATTTTCTAATACATATACAGGGTGTTGCAAAAATACACAGGACTGTACTGCTGGGTAGTCTATTCTCTCGCTTCAGTGGCCGCTTCATAAAATGATAATTGGGAAATTTTATTTTGTTAACCCATTTACGCCGAAATTGGTAAAAATGGAAATTGAGACTTTATATCTTAAATTTATATTCTGTAGCATGTAAAGACATAAAAAATAATTTACAAAGATATCAAAAAATTACATCTATGGACGACAACATATAATTTTAAATAAAATCTAAGTTTGGAATCGCTAGGCAATGGGCCAGGAACTAACGTTACTACTTAGTTTTCTTGTTAAGTGAATTAATAGTAAAAATTAACAAGTAAAATTAATTTTAAATTTAAATTTTTATTTTTAAGTTATCATGGAGCATGTTTAATTTTTAAGTATCATGAAATAATTGGCTATTTATTGGACTGCATTTTCATTTCATCGAAATTTTTATTGTGAACTTTTCGGACCTTAATTTCAAAATTCAAATTCTTCAAGATCTGCAAAATTCAAAATTTTTCATCGTTATGATTTCATATTGTCACCTTTTAAATAAGTGCCGAGTCAACAATGAAGTCCGTTTCTACGAGGTGTGAAAATTATTGTCAGGACAGTGGACTTGAGATTACTTGGACTGTTAGAAGCTTTGTTATTTAGTAATCTTATATATATTTTATTAGTTTTAAGTCCCTTTTTAATTATATTCTTGTAATTTTTTTATGTCTTTGTAAAATATTTTTTCTGTCTTTACATACTACAGAATATAAATTTAAGATATGAAGTCTCAATTTCCATTTTTATCAATTTCGGCAGGTTAACAAAACAAAATTTCCCAATTATCATTTTATGAAGCGGCCCCTGAAGCGAGAGGATAGGCTACCCAGCAGTACTGTCATGTATATTTTTGCAACATTCTGTATATACAGGGTGAGTCAAAAAATGTATACACACTTTGAATTGTCAGAAAATTTATTTACTTATCTACAAGGTTAAATTTCTGGGAAAAGCAAAATGACAGTCCAATTGGAAAATTGACTCATCCAATTGGAAAAATGGAAAAGATTTGGAAGTGTACTTTCTGGTCAAACTGAATGTTCCAAATGGTTAAATTAATGTTCAAAATGATGGCCTTCAGCATCGATACATTTCTCAGTTACGACTGATTTTTTACTTCGCACCAAAGTGTCAAATGGGATTTCAAACTCGATTGGGGTCCTGCGTCCTATCCACCGGCCTGGTACATTTTATCCCAGAAATTTAACCTTTACCCAGAAATTTGAACATTTACTTTAACCATTTGAAACATTCAGTTCGACCAGAAAGTAGAATTACAATTTTTTTTAACTTTTCCAATTGGACTATGGTCTTTCGTTTTTTTCAGAAATTTAGCCTTCTAGATAGGAAAATAAATTTTCTATGACTGCATACATTTTTTTGACTGTATATTGCTGATAAGGCCTGCTTTAAAAACGGAAGATTGTGATTAATTGCTTACTTATTCATAAATTCATGATTTCCCGTAAGCTTTGTCAATAGTCAATACCTACAGTAGTCTATCCAAGTAGCCTATCCAATAGTTATTGTAAATATTCGGCATTATTTTTGGAAACAGCATCCAACAAGTAAACTCTGACATGAATCAGGTATCCGAACGAGGCATATAGAAATTGACATTAATACCTGAAAATCTTGTCGGCGGAGAGCGTCTGTGTTGAATGCTAGGCCAAAGTGAAATTAACATGCGAGTATATAAGAGTTACATTAGTTCCACTAAAAGACAGAGAAAGGACGCCAAAATATAGCAGAAACATAGAAGACCTTATGTACCTTAATTCTATCTTCGACTTCAGGTATGTATTTTACATGAGTGGATACCTTGTTGAAAAACCGGGGCCGTGAAATTTAACTTCGATGCCTTAATCTTATAAAATATAATTTAAAATATAATTTTTTTAAAGGTAAAAAAGGTGAACATATCTTTTTGCCGACTCTTTCACGATTTCAGGAAAGCGAACCAAAAAAAAAAGAAAAGATCTTTTCCGAATGTTAAAGAATATATGGAACCACTGCTTGTAAAGCTTGTAAAGCTCTCGTGTCGCGTGTCTTGTATATATATAGAATTTGATATACGAAGGAATATCAGAAAGTAACGCCATTTATTTTTTAACAGAGGAAATATAGTCGCTGTGTAAAAGTTAACATAGTCAAAATGAAGGTTGAGTACATGCAGCCATTGCATAACAAGAATTGTTTCTGCGCAAGCGCGCTACGTGCTCCAAGTCTTTTATAAATGGCCGCCGCTATCCCATCGTCTACAGTGGAAGAACGGTGAGCTGTTATAAAGTTTCTTTTCGCAAAAGGTAAGACACCTGCTAAAATTCGTTAGGTAAATGGTAGAATTTTACGGTGCCGACAGTCTGGAGTATTCCAATGTGTGCAAATGGTGTAAAATGTTTCGGGAAGGAAGAGTTAGCCTTTCCAATAGACAGCGTTCAGGGCGGCCTGCATAAGCGGCAATACCAGCCATTGTCGAAGACTTTAACAACACAGTCAGAGAAAACCGTCGCATTTCCTTGAAGGAAATGAATAAAACGTTTCATATATCCTATGGGCCTGCATGGAATATGGTGCATGAGAAGCTTGGATACCGCAAAGTCTGTTCGCGTTGGAAACATCCACATTCTCCGGTTCGCAAAAAATTCAGAGTTTCTTCTTCCGCTCGGAAAATCCCTACCGCCTGTAGAATTTTGACCCTAAATGTTTGAGATGTCCCGTATGATACTTGTATATACAATGCCGTATTTCCTATTTGGTATAACTATTTAGATTCTGTATATAAAAATGTTTTTATTATAGAAGTTAATATTTGGTGCTGAAATGGGGTTCTATCTTCTTGGCATTATATTTTTTTATAAATATAACGTGATGTATTCCTCCATTCTTCCTATAATGAAATCTATTCGGTTTTCTGTTAGCGGTATTGACGTACATGTTACCCGATGATCCGGTTCATTCGAAGGATATCGATAAGGTTCAGATAAGGAGATAATCTTCAACCTACTCTGTTGAGACCTGAGCAAAATGAGCCAGAGCATTCTTTTGCTAATACTGATAGTACCAGAATATCGACTAAGTGTCTATAATGAGCTAGTATTGCACAGCATTCATGGTTTTGTCTATAGCGACTAATAGACGGGAAAAGGGAAACGCGAAAAATTAATATTGGGTTTATTCTGCAAAGACGGAGCTGGTATTTGGTAAACTTTTACCACATAATTTTATCACATTTGACTTTCCCTATTACCCTTCTACATGTGCCGGCCAGGTGGCCGAGAGGGCTAGGGCGTAGGCTTTCTAGTTCTCGAGTCCGTCTGGTCGTGGGTTCGAATCCCGCCGTGGGCATGGATGTTTGTGTTTGTCTCGGGCTGCGTATAGATACAACTTGTGTAAAAGGCGCAAAATGACCTTAGTAGTCGATGCCAAAATTCTAATAAACCAACCAACCAACCAACCTTCTACATGTATTACATCCCCGAGCCCTACATCCGTAACATTGCATCCTCTACATTGTCTGTCGGGATGATGTAATCTGGCAGGAAGTCTTCTCCAATATACAATATGTCCTTCTTTAATTTGTCTATTCACAGAACTCTTTTCCACTATTTTACAGTCAAGTATTGGCGCTCCTTATAATACCATGTCAATCGGATCCAGCAGTTCTCAAATTATCAATTGCTTGTGAACAGCTGCACACCGTGCTATGGGGTGTTTTTCGCGCTGCACTAAAGTTGGTAATAGTCCCAAAATTCTAATAGTATATTTTGTGCGCATTGTTTTTCGCAGAACCCTCTTGTCCCGTTATCTTTTTCTCTTCCGTTTGCTTTTAAAGCCAATACATTTTAGCAGGAGCAGTTTTTCTACTCTCGCAGTAATGACTTTTCAGAACATTTGCTCAGGTGGCATTTTACTATCGTTCCGTGTTGGAAGTATTCCCAATTATTGTTCAATGAATTTTTACATGCTTAGGAACAATTTCACTATGTTTGCAGGACTGTTTAAACTTTAATATCTGGAATAGTTTAATTGTAAGCAGCATTTATAAATATGCAATTTTAATACTGTACGAGGGGAAGTCAGTAAGTAAGTTAAAATGGATTTAGAAAAGAAACAAATACGAGAACTGGTTTGAAAACTACTTTTATTTCTCTACATAATCTCCCTGTACACAGAGGCACTTGTCCCATCGTTTTACAAGCCCCTCAAAACCAGACAAATTCTTTGGGTTGCTGCTTGAACCAGATGGTGACTTTCCTGTGTACAGCTTCATCGTCGGCCGAAAGATTGTGTTTAAGAGGATCAAACAAATGGAAGTCGTGAGGAGCAAAGTTAGGGCTATACGATAAGCAGTATTTTCTCCTAATCCCAGAAGACTGTGAACATCTTTTTATTGCCAACAAGATAACTGAAATGCTGAGAAAGTTCAAGTGGAAAGTCTTCGAGCATCCTCCGTATAGCCCTGACCTTGCTCCAAGCGACTTCTATTTGTTCGGTTCTCTTAAACGACATCTTTCGGGTGAACACTTTCCCTATGATGAAGCTGTTTGGTTCTCTTAATCGAAGCGACGATGAAGCTGTTCGGTCCTCTTAATTGAAGCGACGATGAAGCTGTACAAAGGAAAGTCACCGCCTGATTCAGGCAGCAGCCCAAAGAATTTTATCTTACTGGTTTTGAGGGGGCTTGTGAAACTATGGGACAACTGCCTTAATGTACAGGGAGATTATGCAGAGAATAAAAAGTAATTTTCAGATCAGTACTCCTATCTATTTTGTTGCTATATCCATTTGTAACTTACTTACTGACTTTCCCTGTACAAGTCAGCAGCCCAAAACAAACAAAACAAACAAAAATAAGTGAAACAAACTGCTGAAAATTGTTTTCTTTTCAAACGAAAGTTACCCGGGTTGAACAAAATACCGGGAAATGTGAATCCGGGTTGAAATACTTAATGTTGGACCCCCTTTTGGCCAGACTTAACATCAATGAGGCGGGGTTGGAGGTCGCGCCCGGGACCACCATCTCTGCTATGGCCTACGCTGATGATCTCCTTGTCCTTTCCAGCGATAGTCAGAGACTGCAATTACTGGTCAACCAGTCGGAGCGTTACCTCTTATGTCAAGGTTTGGTTTTGAACCATTCCAAGACGAGGTACCTCGGCTGGGGGTTTGACTCTGACGGCCGTCTGACTTACCGCATTCGACCGTTGGAGTTGGAGAGCGGAAATGCCATCTTACCGCTCCCGCCTGATCAGCCGTTGTCTTACCTTGGCTTGAAGATCTTTGCTGGAAAGGCGCCGAATCTAGATTGGCGCTCTGTTCTGGATCTCCTGGATGCCATCACAGGAGCGGCACTTAAACCTATGCAACGTTTGCATCTGCTACGAATGGTGGTGCTTCCCCGGCTTCTTTTCACCTTGGGAACTCACTATTCGTGCGGACCAGCGCTGATCGTGTTGACAAAAAGATCAGGCAATACGTGAAGCGTTGGCTGCATTTGCCCGTAGGATTCCCTAACTGCCTGGTATACGCCAGAAGCAGAGAAGGTGGACTTGGCATACAGCGGCTTCGTAAGAGATAGTCTAAGTTAACCTTAAGAGTAAGATAGATTGGACCACCATTTGTCCTTCTATCCGCACTTGAATAGCTTTATCTACGAGCGTAATATCTTCTTGAAAAATGGCATTATTATCAAGAAAAAAAAACAAATGGACGATAGGATGAACCTAATCACGTAGCATGCCCAAGTAATTGTTGACAGTAATATGGCCTTTGTGGTAATGCTTACAAGAGGAGGACCAGGTCTGTTAAGCTTGGATTTAACTGAAGTTTAAATAAGTTGTTACGCACCCCTCCCACTATTATTTGGCATAGTAACTCATGCTAATGGGGATTAGTTTACGAGATATAATTATTTAAAGTTAATTTATGTAGGCTATTGATGTATATTTACAAATTCGGTCAGTATGAGATTCAAGTAGTCAATGTGGTCATGTGGTCATGTGGGTAATCGATAGATTACAATGCTAAAGGTTCCAAGTTCAAATATTGCACTTTTCCCAATTTCATTTAATTTATTATTTTTAAACATGTTTTTGAACAAATTATATATGAAATTAATATTAATTATTAAAAAACATATTTTTATAATTTTTTGCATACTATATTTCATTTGAGGAGGTAACATTTATTTTTAATAAGATAAACCGTAACAGATACATGAAAAATTCCAATTGAAGACTTGTTCAGCATGGAATTCCGAACAAAACAAAAAAAAATCCAAAATCCGATCACCAACAATCACATGTTGAATTTATTAGTTACCTTCCTATGCACTTCACAAAGACATTTGAATGTTCAACATGCAAATCATAAAATTACCAAAAATTACCACAATAACATTCACTTTCATGAGGAAAAGCAAATATCAGGTCGTTGCATATCAAATATCGGATTGCAGAGGTCATCTTTAATGGCCCCCTAGAAAGGACACCTTCACACATGCTATTCGAAATAACCCCCATTGCAATCCAAACATTGTTGCCAACGACTTAGCAGCTTCTCGAGCCCTCTCCGATAGTATCCATGGTCATGGGACTCAATAAACTCTCGGAATGCGTTTTCAACGTCTGCTTGGGTTAGGAATATTTTCCTCCGGAGAAAATTGCCCAAGCTCTGGAAAAGATGGTAGTCGGTAGGGGAGATGTTCGGAGAGTACGGGGGATGTGGAAGCACCTTGTAGCTCAGAGCCTGTAGTGCCTGCACGGTCGTTCGTGCAATGTGCGGACGCGCGTTGTCATGCAGCAGAAGGACGCTTTTGCGATGCAAAAGTACAGGTTGTTGCTGACACAGTTTTGTGTGCATACGATGCAGTTCACGACAATAGGTCGCAGCGGTAATCGTCTCCCCCTGCTGCAGGAAGCTATAATGCACTACACCACGGATATTCCACCAAACTGTAACCAGGAGCTTCCTCGGATGCAACGGGGGTTTAGGAAACTGTCGTGGGGTTTCATCAGCATCCAGCGCCACTGTGCTGATCGTTTCCTATTGTCGTATAGGAGCCACTTCTCGTTGCAGGTGACAATGCGATCAAGGATCCCCACTTCTTCATGGCGCAACCCAAACAACTGGGTTATGATGATTAAAAACGATCCCACCAACGGTGTGTCTATTTTAGAAGACCAACAGGGCAATTTTTTACTTATAGCTCATAGTAACTGCTGCTGTCCCCGTATGTGTAAACTGAGATGTAATGACTTTGTTTATCTGTTTTAGCCAACTCGAATATTCCTCAACGCCTATAATATTGTTGTTTGTATCATTTTTATAACCCTTGTTTTGACTGAATTTTATATGCTTCGAGATATGCATTAAAATGTGCATGGCTTGAATACGTTGATGGCGTATTTTAATATATTAACGACGTATTAGATTTTATTACTAATACTTTTCTGAAAAACTGCACTTGTTTCGAAATCTTTTTTTTTCCTGTCAGAGTCCCAACAACATCATGTTAATAAAGATTTGTCGGTCTAATTTTGCCCGAAAATTAATTCTTTGAGAACTCGTTTTCCCTTTATAGGGCTTCATATACAGTAGAAACAATTATCTTTTACCCCTTTGAAATGGCTTTTATTTTTTTATTACTTATTTTTTTTTTACTTATACAAAGGTTTTTGACTTCCAGTTTTTAAATTTCATTTCATATAGCCTATGTAAAAGAACTCAGTATTATAGAAATCGGTTAAAATTTCCGTTAAAATATAGAAGTCTTCTATCTCTATTAAAATGATCCAAAGATTTTCCAAAAAAATTAATTTTAAAATAAAATTTTCAGCCATAAGAAACAGATCTCCTTTCTGGCAGACGAGAGCCAAATTTTATAATACACTACTGTTTATAAAAATCGCAACACCCTGATGGAATAGCCC